>JBBBDQ010027470.1:0-22764 GCA_037127315.1 Ascarosepion bandense | reverse complement strand
CACAGAGTTGCGGGTGCAACCAAGATCCTGACGGTATGCCTTGCAGCTAGTTGTAGTCTCTGTTGGAACCGGATCAGACTTGTTCTGTGAAGGGACGAACAATTCGAAACAACCTGCACTTGATTCGCACGATCATAGAGGGTGTAGAAGACGACGACGAGGCCGCGCTGATCAATTTGGATCAGGTCAAGGCATTTGATAGGATTGACCATGGCTACCTGGCTGCTGTCCTGCCCGTTGCGGATTCAAACGACTTCAGCCGCTGGATTAGCCTTCCTCGCTCCCCCCAGGCTGTGGCTGGAGTGAACGGGAAGCTGTCCGGGCGCTTTCGCGCTGTCTAGGTCGGTCCGACAGGGTTGTCCACTGTCCTCTCTCCTTTACGTCTTGGCGTTGGAGCCCCTCCTTCGCCGGCTGAGGACGAGACGGGCAGTCCGGTCCTGCGTGGAATTGCTGTCCTGGTGGAGCTCGAGCCAGGGTTTCCGCGTACGCCGATGACGTAACGACCTTTGTGTCCTCCGCAGGGACATAGAGGCGGTACAGCAGGCGCCCAGACGGTACGAGAAGGTGACAGGGGCCAGAATTAACCGCGACAAGTCATCCAGCTTGCGGTTAGGTGCCTGGAAGGGTGTTTCCCTCCCGGGGCCACTTCAGCTGGACGGACGGGCCGGTCAAAATCGCGGAATTTGGTTCGGTCCGGACTTACAGCTGGAGAAAAGCTGGTCTGAAATACTGGCAAAGGTCGGCGCGTCGGTCAAGACTTGGCGTCGACGGAGTCTCTCCGTAAAGGGCTTGGCGGAGGTGTGTAACACACGCCTCTTTCCCAAGGTGCACCGGCTATCAGTACTTCCCCTTTGTGACGATCATGAGAAGGCGCTCGAGCGTTGCTACTCTCCCTGTCTGTGGAGAGGACGCAAGCACATGGTCGACAAAGGAGTCTCGTACTCCGTCCGTGTCAAGGGGGTCTGGGGATGCCACACTTGAGGAGCCATGCTCGCTTCGAGGTTGGCATTCCTCAGGCGCGCGTTGGAGGAAGATCGGTTACTTGCGGGGGTAGTGAGGGACATGTTCCCTTGCCTTACCATCACTCCCCGACCTATGGCTATGCGTCGGGCCTTGGGTGCGACCGAAATTCCTGCTCGAATGTCTGGCGGCCTTGCAAGCCATTCCACGGTCCAGTGACCTTTCACAGCCTAGGAGACTCTTCTATCGGGGATTAGTGGAGGGCGCCGTGAAGGATAAGCTGTGGAGTAGGCTCGGCATGTCGAGAGTGGAGTATCGCTCTCATTGGTCTTGGGCGCCAGGTGCGGATTGGCTCAGCAACTCTGAGTTTTCTCTGACCTGGCGATTGGCTCGGAATGGTTTGTCTCTCAATGACAGGCGTTTCGCAGCTGGGCCTGGCGGATTTGCCGGTTGTCAGGCGTTGCAACCTTGCAGATTCGGGAGACGTCTGCGCACGCCTTCTTCCATTGTTCGCGCGTTCGCCCGTTGTGGGAGCATGTCGGCGAGTTGACTGCTCGTATCGCGCCGCGGGAGCTTGTGCTCATTGACCACGCGCATACGCTGTGGACATTGCCGCCCCCATGCTCTGGAGTGAAGCGGATGGTGTTTCTGACGCTGGCCACGGCAGATGGTGATTTGGACGACGCGACTGGAGGAAGTCTTGCGGGGCGGCCGTCTTTCGGATCAGGATCTAATCCGATGTGCAGCCACCAGCTCAAAATGGGGGTGAACTGAACGGAAACGGCTGCATCCGCGACAGAGTTCGGCGAAAGGTGGATAAATGCGGCGAGCCTGGTTCGCGTGACTGGGGGCTGTGCGCCTTGATTTTCTTTTTTAGATCTGCTGGTCATCAGGGTGGATTCCTCTGGGTCCCTCCCGCGGTTAAGGTAAGAAGTCTTTTTGTGTACCTAGTTAATGTGAGTGATTGTGTTTGTCCTGGCCTGAGTCCCGGCTCCGCTGCTTTTGTTGCCGATCCAGTTCGAGATCACATTGTCCATTGTTATTTTGTCCCGTTTGACTCTCGGCTGGGTCAGTCTTATATATTCTCCAGTCCAATTTATTTTGCAGTTTCACTGGTGCCTTAGAAAGAGAGCGGCTTGATTTTGTCTCTTCGAGCGAATACAGTGGCCTCTTTAATTACGAAGGTGTGTTTGGGTCTTACTAACATTATGTATATATATTCATTTGAAATTGTTTTTTGTTTTTGGGGGATTTTTTGTTTCTATTTGTATTACTTCCCATCATATCATTTCATTAAAAAATTTATAAAAATATTTTTGTAATTATTGTACATAGCAAAAATTTTTATGTACATTGGGGTGTTTTTGTAGGTCCCTGGTATGTTTTTGCGGTATTTTGGTGTTTGACAAGTATGAGTGTCGATGGACAAATTTTTGTGGTGAATGAGAAGCATTGTAATGTATGCATGGGTCGTGATCTGATTAGCTAGGTATGGGATAGAGTACTGAAGACCAACCCAAGTTTTGTTCCCCCTCCCGTTTTCGGCCTTGAGCCTGGTCTGTAACTTTGCGAATAAATACACATACTTGCCTGCTACAGGAGATTTTGTTTTGTCTTTTTTCTAACGATTTTTTCTGTTTCAGGACGTAGTCTCTTTGGGTGACACTGTGACTAGTGCAAGTCCATCAGGGTTTATAGCGCTGTGGTAGTGTGGAAGTAGTGGCCTTTTATAAGGACGCGAAAACACCAGGAAAGGCAGAATAGTCGGTGAGTCCTTGGAGAGGCCATGGCCTCACTTAGGCAGGATGAGACTCTTCCTCCCACCACGGCGTCGGTGGGAGGAAAGGAGGATTGGGCATTACCGCCGCGGATCAATCCCCCTTCAGAAGTATAACAACTCCAGCATCCCCGAAACCCTCGACCTCTGGGTGGAAGGAGGGCAAGAAACTCACAGTAAAAGGAGGAGTATTACGAGCGTATGAAAAACAATGCCAGAATACATAAAAGAAAGGGAACTGAGTTGGTCTCAGTGCCAGAGGTGGCACAAATTGAGGCCAAAATAATCACTTTGGATTACTGAGACAAAAACTCAGAAGATGATTGGGGTAACTAGAGGCTGTTTTGAAGATACACTTAAGGCACTAAAGGTGGCGCCAGGCGTAGCGAGGAGCTTAATGCCGTATGGGACGTCTTGCTTGGCGCTCGCCCGTGAGGGTAAAGTATGGTCGGCTTAGTCTTGGAGACTAAAACTCTCCAACTGTACCTGCGGAGTGTATGGGGCTGAAAAGTTAAAATTGTGGCGTCCCTGAACGTGCTGAGGACCACGTCGGCGCCTTTTGCAAATTGCGGGAAAGGTGGCCGACGTCTCCTCGCTGCGGTCGAAAAACGAGCTTCTACGAGATCTGACCTCACGTGACCTTGCCGAAAAAGAGCATTGAGAGGTCCCAAATATTCTAACCTGCAGGGATCGGACAATATTTATTATTGTAGAAGGCAGAAAGCCTTGCTGTTGGGTCTGCGGGGCGGCGGAACACGTCGCAAAGACATGCCCGACCAAGAACCCGCCCCCAAAGCCCAACCAGCCAAACAGCAAGAAACAGCAAAACCTGCCCCAGTAACACCAACAGCACCAGCACCGGCAACACAACAAAGGAGGGCGAGTGGCAGGTGGTTACCAGGAAAAAGCAAAAACGCCTTCTCGGCGAAGGTGCCGCCGCCTGCCAAGGGGCCGGCAAAACAAACTCCGGCAAAGTGCCGGCTCCGACCAAGCAGAAGGAGTCCCCTGTGGGAGTGCCGCATGTAAAGGAGCCCACACCAAAAGTCGCCAACCAAACAGGCGGAAGAAAAAGGCTTCTTCCCCCAAAATAGATGCCAGAACCCATGAAGTGGGAAGAGCGTCTTCTAAAACACAGGAGAGAAGAGGAGGAAGAAAAACAGGACAACCCTAAGAGTAGGAGGAGAAGCAGGAGCACCGAGAGAAGAAAACCAGCCGACAGATGCTCGTCCTTACCGGTATCCCCAGTAAGGTGGACTTATGCGGAGAAAGCAAGAAGCCTTCCCTCCTCCCCGCGCAAAGCTTCCCAGTCCCCAACCTTCAATTTGACCCCCCCTTAAAAAACACATATCTGCAACTCCCCCTCTCCCTCCCCTCTCCTATGCCCACTCCCACCGGGCAAAAAGAAAGAAAGCCCTACCCCAAGGCGATGCCTTGATGAAAGTCGATGAAAACATTGTGGAGGTGGTCGTCACAGAGGCGCAAGCTTCTAAAGCCACTCCCTAAACTTGACTTCAGTCAACAACACTGTCCACAGGAAGACCCTAAAAACTTTTCCCAGAGCCCCAGGAAGTTATTACCCTCGTTAGAAACACCGGGGGGTAACCTGGTCTGGGAGCATACCGGGCTAGTCCAGAAACACTATCCCAAAATTAGGATGGTGTCACAGAAAACACTCCTGAACTCAGAAGATGGCCCAAGAACTGTGCTGGGAGGTTCCCAGTTTTACTCCCACCCTGCTTATATAGGGTGGTAAAACTAACCTACCCTACGGACTCGGCGGGATTGTCTTAGACGGACGGATTACGTCCGACATGAACGAGTTCCCTAGGACAGTCCGTCGGGGTCCCTTCCACCAGAGATTTCTATCCGGTATGTGACTAGTGCCTTTGTTGCATGTTTGTTGTTTCTTTTTCAGGTCTAAGGAATGTCTATTAAGATAGCCAGCCTGGATGCGAGGGGAGCGCAGGGGATCGGGGGTAAGGCGACTCGCCTACTTCGTGACCTCTTGTCCTTCGGCGTGGATGTGGCCGCGATCCAAGGGCTACTTTGTTTGCGAAGCCGACTCTTGTGTACTTGTCTAACGACTTTGTCGTCTATTCAGCATATGGGAGTTGGCATGCAGAAGGTGTTTCTTTGCTGGTCAAGCGTACCCTGGACGCGAGGATTGACCTTGTCCATGTCGGTGCCGAGGAAGCCGGCTGATCGTGGCCGATATTGCGGTGAAAAGCAAGTCGTTCCGGCTGATTGTGGTTTATGCGCCCAATGTTCAAGGTGAGCGAGGAGTCTCTTTCTTTCGGCTGTTGGAGCCCTTCATGGTGGATCAACACGGCTAATCTTAGTTGGGGACTGGAATACCGTCTAACCCCCAAATGGGATAGAGGGAGGGGCGCTAGCGGGAGGTGGTGATCGTAGCCTGGTTGATCTGATCGGCGGCGAATTTGGTCTCGTCGATAGATGCCGGGTCGATCATCCAGTTGGGGCTATGTGGACGTGGGCGCGAGGTGGCCTTCTACCCGGGTATCTGCGTACCTGGATAGGATGTTAGTGAGAGTGGCCGACATAGACTGTGGTGTCAACGTTCCACTGGTTAGGCTACTCGGACCACAAACTCGTTTGTGCCCGAGTGGTGTTAGACTTTGAAGCCTAGGTTGGCTGGTTATTGGAAGTTCAATCAGTCCTTACTGGACAGGCGGGACTTTCGTGACCAGCTGACAAAACTAGTTCAGCGGGCGTTAATTGGGCGAGTCATTGGGAGTAAGTGGTGGGGTTAACCTTAGGGACTCCATTGGGTCTTTCGCCACAAATATAGCCAGCGGCTCAAACTAGATAAGGCTGCGGAGGCAAAGACACTTAGAGCTAATTTCTCCCGGGCGGAGGCTGGTGGGGATCCCCTAGAAATAGCCTTAGCCAGGAGGCCCTGGAGCGTTCGACTAGCGGGCGCTACATGGGTCAAGTAGTCAAGACTAAGTTAAGTAAGATGTCTTCCGAAGCTGTGAAAATGGGCGCAGAACTGCGCAAGGAAGAAATTCGCCAAGCCGGCGACCGGTACATTCGAGAGGTGCGCGACCGGGAGGGACATCTCTTAGATCCACTGACGACATCGTATTGAGGCGTTCCGGCAACATTCCGAACACCGTTTTACCAAGGAGCCCGGTCTCCGTGACGAGGAATTTCACAGCTATTTGGCTGACTTTCCCGGCTCTTGCCGGCTAGGCAACTAGCTGTGAAGGGAGATTACGGAGGACGAAATCTACGCGGCTTTGAAGAAGGTCGGCAGTGGCAAGTCTCCAGGTTTGGATGGTTTGCCTATGGGGTGTACTTGAGGATGTCACTGTACATGCGATCTTGGCTGTCGTGTTCAACCACTGGTTTCGGCAGAGGTCCATCCCAGTCGGATCACCAAGGCCGTGATCACGCTGTTGAAAAAAGAGAACAAGAAGGTTGGGAGGGAATTAGATGATTACAGGCCCTTAACTCTGCTAAACACAGAGTTAAAGATTTTTACAACCAAGATCCTGACGAACCGCACAGCTGGTGCGGTCTCTGTTGGAACCGGATCAGACTTGTTCTGTGAAGGGACAGTATAATTCGACAACCTGCACTTGATTCTGCTACGATCATGAGGTGTAGAAGACGACGACGAGGCCGCGCTGATCAGCGGATCGGTCAAGGCATTTGATAGGATTGACCGTGGCTACCTGGCTGCTGTCCTACGGAGCGCCGGATTCAAACCCGACTTCAGCCGCTGGATTAGCCTTCTGTATCGCTCCCCCAGGCTGTGGTACAGGTGAACTTGAAGCTGTCGGGGCGCTTTCGCGCTGTCTAGGTCGGTCCGCGACAGGGTTGTTGTCCCACTGTCTTCTCTCCTTTATGTCTTGGCGTTGGAGCCCCTCCTTCGCCGGCTAAGGGACGAGACTGGCAGTCCCGGTCCTGCGTGGAATTGCTGTCCCTGGTGGAGCTCGAGCCAGGGTTTCCGCGTACGCCGATGACGCGTAACGACCTTTGTGTCCTCCCGCGAGGACATAGAGCGGTACAACAGGCGCTGAACAAGTACGAGAAGGTGACAGGGGCCAGAATTAACCGCGACAGGTCATCCGGCTTGCGGTTGGGTGCTGGAGGGGTGTTTCCCTCCCGGGGCCCTTCAGCTGGACGGACGGGCCGGTCAAAATCCTCGGGGCCCCGGACGGTCCGGACTTACGGCTGGAGAAAAACTGGTCTGAAATACTGGCAAAGGTCGGCGCGTCGGTCGAGAGCTTGGCGTCGACGGAGTCTCTCCGTAAAGGGCTTGGCAGAAGTGCGCAACACATACTCTTTCCCAAGATCCTTTACCGGCTGTCAGTACTTCCCCTTTGTGACGATCATGAGAAGGCGCTCGAGCGTTTGCTACTCTCCTGTCTGTGGAGAGGACGCAAGCACATGGTCGACAAAGGAGTCTATTTGCCTCCGTCCGTGTCAAGGGGTCTGGGGATGCCACACTTGAGGAACCATGTGCTTCGCTGGTTTGGCATTCCTCAGGCGCGCGTTGGAGGAAGATCGGTTGCTTGCGGGGGTAGTGAGACGTATTTCCTTGCCTTACCATCTCCCCCGACCCCACTATGGCTGACCGTCAGGCCTTGGGTGCGACCGAAATTCCTGCTCGAATGTCTGGCGGCCTTGCAAGCAGGCTCCCACGGTCCGGTGACCTTTCACAGCCTGAGTCTTCTATCGAGGAGATTGAGCGGAGGGTGCCGTGAAGGATAGCTGTGGAGGGAGTAAGCTCGGCATGTCGAGAGTGGGTATCGCTCTCATTGGTCTTGGGCGCCAGGTGCGGATTGGCTCAGCAACTCTGAGTTTTCTCTGACATAGCGATTGGCTCGGAATGGTTTGTCTCTCAATGACGGGCGTTTCGCAATGGGCCTGTAGCCGGATTTGCCAGATTGTGAGCGTTGCAACCTTGGAATTAGAGACGTGCGCACGCCTTCTTCCATTGTTCGCGCGTTCGCCCGTTGTGGGAGCATGTCGGCGAGTTGACTGCTCGTATCGCGCCGCGGGAGCTTGTGCTCATTGACCGCGCATACGCTGTGGACAATGTGTCGCCCCCGTACTCTGGAGTGAAGCGGATGGTGTTTCTGACGCTACTGGCCACGGCTAGAATGGTGATTTGGACGACGCGACTGGAGGAAGTCTTGCGGGGCAGCCGTCTTTCGGATCGGGATCTAATCCGATATTTTGAGCACCAGCTCAAAATGAAGATTAGAACTGAACGGAAAACAACTGCATCCGACAGAGTTCAGCTTGAAAAGGTGGATAAATGCGGCGAGCCTGGTTCGCGTGACTGGGGCTAGCCTTGATTTTCTTTTTAGATCTGCTAGTCGCATCAGGGTGGATTCCTCTGGAACCCCTCCACTGATTAAGGTAAGAAGTCTTTTTTGTGTACCTAGTTAATGTGAGTGATTGTGTTTGTCTCGGCCTGTTCCCGGCTCCACTGCTTTTGTTATGATCCAGTTCGAGATCATTGTCCATTGTTATTTTGTCCGATTTTACTCTCGGCTGGGTCAGTCTTATATTCTCCAGTCCAATTTATTTTTTTACCGGTTCACCCATTCCCTTAGAAAGAGAGCGGCTTGATTTTGTCTCTTCAGGCAGAATACAGTGGCCTCTTTAATTACGAGGGTGTGTTTGGGTCTTACTAACATTATGTATATGTATTCATTTGAAATTGTTTTTGTTTGGGGATTTTTGTTCCTGCAACCCCTTCCCATCATATCATTTCATGAAAAATTTATAAAGCTATTTTTGTAATTATTGTACATAGCAAAAATTTTTATGTACATTTAGGTGTTTGTAGGTCTAGTATGTTTTTGCGGTATTTTGGTGTTTGACAAGTATGAGTGTCGATGGACAAAGTTTTGTGGTGAATGAGAAGCATTGTAATGTATGCATGGGTCGTGAATCTGATTAGCTAGGTATAGGATAGAGTACTGAGATATTGAGTTTTGTTCACCTCCCGTTTTCCGGCCTTGAGCCATAATTCTGTAACTTTGCAGAATAAATACACATACTTCCCTGCCACAGGAGATTTTGTTTGTCTTTTTCCTGTAATTTTCTGTTTCAGGGCGTAGTTTCTTTGGATTACACTGTGACTAATTGCAAATTCCATCAAGGGTTTGTAAGCGCTGATAGTGTGGAAGTAGTGGCCTTTTATAAGGACGCGAAAACACCAGAAGGCAAAGTAGTCGGTGAGTCATGGAAGCCATGGCCTCACTTGAACGAGACGGGACTCTTCCTCCCACCACGGCACGTCGGTGGGAGGAAAGGAGGATTGGGCATTACCGCCGCGGATCAATCCCCCTTCAGAAGTACCAACAGCTCCAGCATCCCCGAAACCCTCGACCTCTGGGTGGAAGGAGGGCAAGAAACTCACAGTAAAAAGGAGAGGAGTATTATGAGCGTATGAAAAACAAATACGCTGAATACATAAAAGGAACTGAGTTGGTCTCCAGTGCCAGAAGAATTAGCTGGAAATTGAGGCCAAAATAATCACCTTATTAACTAAGACCTAAAAACTCAAAAAAGATGATTGGGTCTCTAGAGGCGGCACGAGGGGATACATGAGCACTGAAATTGGGGCAAGGCCGTAGCGAGGGGAGAAGCAATGCCGTATGGGACGTCTTGCTTGGCTCCGCTGAGGCCAAAAGTATGGTCGGCTTAGTCTTGGAGACTAAAACTCTCCAACTGTACACGGAGTATGTGGGAGCCAGGAAAGTTAAAATTACTTTGCATGGCGTCCCTATGGACATTGCTGGGGACCACGTCGGCGCGCTTTTTGCAAATTACGGAAAGGTGGCCGACGTCTCCTCGCTACGGTCGAAGGCGGGCTTCTTTACAGGGGATGAAGCCCTCCACGTGACCTTGCCGAAAAAGAGCATTGAGAAGATCAAATATTCTAACCTGCAGGGATCGGACAATTTTTATTATTGTAGAAGGCAGAAAGCCTTGCATGGCCCAGGTCTGCCGGGGCGGCGGAACACGTCGCAAGAACATGCCCGACCAAGAACCCGCCCCCAAAGGCCCAACCAGCCAAACAGCAAGAAACAGCAAAACCTGCCCCAGTAACACCAGCAACACCAGCACCGGCGGCTAACAAGGAGGGCGAGTGGCAGGTGGTTGCCAGGAAAAAGACAAAAACGCCTTCTCCGGCGAAGGTGCCGCCGCCTGTAGGGGCCGGCCAAACAAACTCCAGCCAAAGTGCCGGCTCCGACCAAGCAGAAGGAGTCCCTGTGAGGCCGCCTGTAAAGGAGCCCACACCAAAAACTTCGCCAACCAAACGGGCGAAGGAAAAGGCTTCTTCCCCCAAAATAGATGCAGAACCCATGGAAGTGGGAAGAGCGTCTTCCTTAAAACGCGGGAGAGAGAGAGGAAGAAGAAAAACAAGACAACCCGAAGAGTAGGAGGAGAAGCAGGAGCACCGAGAGAAGGAAACCAGCCGACAGATGCTCGTCTCTACCGGTATCCCCAGTAAGGTGGACTTATGCGGAGAGAAAACAGAAGCCTTCCCTCCTCCCCGCGCAAAGCTTCCCCGGTCCCACAACCCATCGAATTTGACCCCCCTTAAAAAACACATATCTGCAACTCCCTCTCCCTCCCCCTCTCCTATGCCCACTCCCACCCGGGCAAAAAAGAAGAAAGCCCTACCCCAAGGCGATGCCTTGATGAAGTCGATGAAAACATTGTGGAGGAGTGGTCGTCACAGAGGCGCAAGCTTCTAAAGCCCTCCCTCGGCTCCAACAGTCAACAACATGTCCACAGAAGACCAAAAACTTTCCCAGGCCCCAGGAGTTCCTTCCTCAATTAGAAACACCGGGGGTAACCTGAGGGTCTGGGAACATATAGAACAAGTCCAGAAACACTATCCCAAAATTAGGATGGTGTCTGAAAACACTCCTGAACTCAAGAAGATGGCCAAGAACTGTGCTGGGAGGTTCCCAGTTTTACTCCCACCCTGCTTATATAGGGTGAGGCAAGAGCTAACCTACCCTACGGACGTCGGCGGGATTGTCTTAGACGGACGGATTACGTCCGACATAGGAACGGGTTCCCTAGGACGATCCGTCGGGGGTCCATCACTGAAGATTTCTATCCGGTATGTGACTAGTGCCTTTGTTGCATGTTTGTTGTTTTCTTTTCAGGTCTAAGGAATGTCTATTAAGATAGCCAGCCTGAATGCGAAGGGCCTGAGGGATCAGGGTCAAGGCGGCTCGCCTGCTTCGTGACCTCTTGTCCTTCGGCGTGGATGTGGCCGCGATCCAGACTCACTTTGTTTGCGAAGCCGACTCTTGTGTGCTGTCTAACGACTTTGTCGTCTATTCGACATATGGGGTTGGCATGCCGAAGGTGTTTCTTTGCTGGTCAAGCGTACCCTGGACGCGAGGATTGGCCTTGTCCATGTCGGTGCCGGGGGCCGGCCAGTCGTAGCCGATATTGCAGTGAAAAGCAAGTCGTTCCGGCTGATTGTGGTTTATGCGCCCAATGTTCAAGGTGAGCAGGTCTCTTTCTTTCGGCTGTTGGAGCCCTTCATGGTGGATCCAACACGGCTAATCTTAGTTGGGGACTGGAATGCCGTCCCACCGCCCCCAAATGGGATGAGGGAGGAGGCGCTAGCGGGAGGAGTGGTGATCGTAGCCTGGTTGATCTGATCGGCGAATTTGGTCTCGTCGATGAATGCCGGGTCGATCATCCGGATGAGATATGAGACGTGGAAAGCAATTGGCCTTCTACCCGGGTATCTGCGTACCTGGATAGGATATTGGTGAGAGTGGCCGACATAGACACCCAGAATGTCCAACGTTCCACTGGTTAGGCTACTCGGACCACAAACTCGTTTGTGCCCAGGTGGTGTTAGACTTTAGGCCTAGGTTGGCTGGTTATTGGAAGTTCAATCGGTCCTTACTGGACGAGCGGGACTTTCGTGACCAGCTGACAAAACTAGTTCAGCGGGCGTTAGTGGAGCGAGTCATTGGGAGCAAGTGGTGGTTTAACCCTTAAGGACTCCATTAGGTCTTTCGCCACCAAATATAGCCAGCGGCTCGGAAAGCTAGATAAGGCTGCGGAGGCAAGAGACACTTAGAGCCGTTTCTCCCGGGCGGAGAGCTGGTGGGGATCCCCTAGAAATAGCCTTAGCCAGGGAGGCCTGGAGCGTTCGACTAGCGGGCGCTACATGGGTCAAGTAATTAGGGCTGAGGCAGTAAGATGTCTTCGAAGCTGTGAAAATGGGCGCAGAACTGCGCAAGGAAGAAATTCGCCAAGCCGGCGACCGGTACATTCGAGAGGTGCGCGACCCGGAGGGACATCTCCTTAGGTCCACTGACGACATGTGCGGGGCGTTCCCGGCAACATTTCGAACACCGTTTTACCCAAGGAGCCCGGTCTCCACGTGACGAGGAGTTTCACAGCTATTTGGCTGACTTTCCCCGGCTCTTGCCGGCTGAAGCAGCTGGCTGTGAAGGGGAGATTACGGAGGACGAAATCTACGCGGCTTTTGAAGAAGTCGGTAATGATCTCCAGTTTGAATTGGGTTTTACTATGAATTGCTCGCGAAGGATATCACCTTTTTGTCTGCGATCATGGCTGTCGTGTATTCCTTACTGGTTTCGACGAGGTCCATCCCCAGGTCGGGACTCTTCCAGGGCGTGATCACGCTGTTGAGAAAAGAGCAAGAAGGTTGGGAGAGAATTAGATGATTACAGGCCATAACTCTGCTAAACACAGAGTTAAAGATTTTAGCCAAGATCCTGACGAACCGCTTGCAGCTAGTTGCCGAGTCTCTGTTGGAACCGGATCAGACTTGTTCTGTGAAGGGACGAACAATTCGAAACAACTGCACTTGGACTACACGATCATAGAGGGTGTAGAAGACGACGACGAGGCCGCGCTGATCAATTTGGATCAGTCCAAGGCATTTGATAGGATTGACCATGGCTACTGTGTGCTGTCCTGCAGGCCGCCGGATTCAAACCCGACTTCAGCCGCTGGATTAGCCTTCTGTATCGCTCCCCCAGGCTGTGGTACAGGTGAACGGGAAGCTGTCGGGCGCTTTCGCGCTGTCTAGGTCGGTCCGACAGGGTTGTCCACTGTCTTCTCGCTATGTCTTGGCGTTGGAGCCTCCTTCGCCGGCTAAGGGTTCGAGACTAGCAGTCGGTCCTGCGTGGAATTGCTGTCCCTGGTGGAGCTCGAGCCAGGGTTTCCGCGTACGCCGATGACGTAACGACCTTTGTGTCCTCCCGCGGGGACATGGGGGCGGTACAACAGGCGCTTGAACAGTACGAGAAGGTGACAGGGGCCAGAATTAACCGCGACAAGTCATCCGGCTTGCGGTTAGGTGCCTGGAAGGGTGTTTCCCCTCCCGGGGCCCCTTCAGCTGGACGGACGGGCCGGTCGAAATCCTCGGAATTTGGTTCGGTCCGGACTTACGGCTGGAGAAAAACTGGTCTGAAATACTGGCAAAGGTCGGCGCGTCGGTCAAGACTTGGCGTCGACGGAGTCTCTCCGTAAAGGGCTTGGCGGAGGTGTGTAACACATACTCTTTCCAGAGATCCTTTACCGGCTGTCGTACTTCCCCTTTGTGACGATCGTGAGAAGGCGCTCGAGCGTTTGCTACTCTCCTGTCTGTGGAGAGGACGCAAGCACATGGTCGACAAGGAATCTGTTGCCTCCGTCCGTGTCAGGGGAGTCTGGGGATGCCACACTTGAGGAGCCATGTGCTCGCTTCGGGGTTGGCATTCCTCGGGCGCGCGTTGGAGAAGATCGGTTGCTTGCGGGGGTAGTGAGGACGTGTTCCCTTGCCTTACCATCACTCCCCCGACCCTATGGCTGACCGTCAGGCCTTGGGTGCGACCGAAATTCCTGCTCGAATGTCTGGCGGCCTTGCAAGCCATTCCACGGTCAGTAGACGCTGCAGCCTAGGGAACTCTTCTATCGAGGATAGTGGAGGGTGCCGTGAAAGGGATAAGCGTGGGAGTAAGCTCGGCATGTCGAGAGTGGGTATCGCTCTCATTGGTCTTGGGCGCCAGGTGCGGATTGGCTCAGCAACTCTGAGTTTTCTCGACCTGGCGATTGGCTCGGAATGGTTTGTCTCTCAATGACAGGCGTTTCGCAATGGGCCTATTGATTTGCCAGATTGTGAGCATTTGCAACGGAATTAAGGAGACGTCACGCACGCCTTCTTCCATTGTTCGCGCGGTTCCGCCCGTTGTGGGAGCATGTCGGCAGTTGACACTCGTATCGCGCCGCGGGAGCTTGTGCTCATTGACCGCGCATACGCTGTGAGGCAATGTGTCGCCCCCGTACTCTGGAGTGAAGCGGATGGTGTTTCTGACGCTACTGGCCACGGCTAGAATGGTGATTTGGACGACGCGACTGGAGGAAGTCTTGCGGGGCAGCCGTCTTTCGGATCGGGATCTAATCCGATATTTTGAGCACCAGCTCAAAATGAAGATTAGAACTGAACGGAAACGGCTGCATCCGACAGAGTTCGGCGAAAGGTGGATAAATGCGGCGAGCCTGGTTCGCGTGACTAGGGCTAGCCTTGATTTTCGCTTTTTAGATCTGCTAGTCGCATCGGGGTGGATTCCTCTGGAACCCCTCCGCGGTTAAGGTAAGAAGTCTTTTGTGTACCTAGTTAATGTGAGTGATTGTGTTTGTCCTGGCTGTTCCGGCTCCTGCTTTTTGTTGTAATCCAGTTCGAGATCCCCATTGTCCATTGTTATTTTGTCCCGTTTTACTCTCGTAGGTCCAGTCTTATATATTCTCAGTCCAATTTATTTTTACCCGGTTCACCCATTCCCCTTAGAAAGAGAGCGGCTTGATTTTGTCTCTTCAGGCAGAATACAGTGGCCTCTTTAATTACGAGGGTGTGTTTGGGTCTTACTAACATTATGTATATATATTCATTTGAAATTGTTTTTGTTTTGGGGATTTTTTTTGTTTCTGCACAACCCCTTCCCATCATATCATTTCATGAAAAATTTATAAAGCTGTTTTTGTAATTATTGTACATAACAAAAATTTTTATGTACATTTGGGGTGTTTTTGTAGGTCCTGGTATGTTTTGCAGTATTTTGGTGTTTGACAAGTATGAGTGTCGATGGACAAAGTTTTGTGGTGAATGAGAAGCATTGTAATGTATGCATGGGTCGTGAATCTGATTAGCTAGGTATAGGATAGAGTACTGAAGACCAACCCAAGTTTTGTTCCCCCTCCCGTTTTCGGCCTTGAGCCATAATTCTGTAACTTTGCAGAATAAATACATACTTCCCTGCCACAGGAGATTTTGTTTGTGCTTTTTTCTAACAATTTTTTCTGTTTCAGGGCATGGTGCTTTGGATTACACTGTGACTAGTGCAAATTCCATCAGGGTTTATAGCGCTGATAGTGTGGAAGTAGTATTTGTATAAGGACGCGAAAACACCAGGAAAGGCAAAGTAGTCGGTGAGTCCTTAGAGGAGGCCATGCAGCCTCCCCTTGAGCAGGACGAGACTCTTCCTCCCACCACGGCGTCGGTGGGAGGAAAAGGAGGGATTAGGCATTACCGCCGCGGATCAATCCCCTTCAAGAAGCTCTCGCCGACTCCAGCATCCCCGAAACCCTCGACCTCTGGGTGGAAGGAGGGCAAGAAACTCACAGTAAAAGGAGGAGTATTATGAGCGTGAAAAACAAATACGCTGAATACATAAAAGGAACTGAGTTGGTCTCAGTGCCAGAAGAATTGGCACAAGTGGGGCAAAATAATCACCTTGATAACTAGGAACAAAAACTCAAAAGATGATTGGAGTCTCTGAGAGGCCTTTGAGGATACATGAGCACTAAAATTGGGGCCAAGGCCGTAGCCGAGAGAAGCAATGCCGTAGGACGTCTTGCTTCGCTCGCTAGAGGCCAAAAGTATAGTCGGCAATACTTGGAGACTAAAACTCTCCAACTGTACACGGGTATATGGGAGCCAGAGAAGGTCCGTTACTTTGCATGGCGTCCCTATGAACATTATGAGGACCACGTCGGCGCCTTTTTGCAAATTACGGAAAGGTGGCCGACGTCTCACTCGCTACGGTCGAGGCGGGCTTCTTTACAGGGGATATGACCCTCCACGTGACCTTGCCGAAAAAGAGCATTGAGAAGATCCCAAATATTCTAACCTGCAGGGATCGGACAATTTTATTATTGTAGAAGAGAGCGAAAGCCTTGCTGTTGGGTCTGCAGGGCGGCGGAACACGTCGCAAAGACATGCCCGACAAGAATTCCTGCAAAGGCCCAACCAGCCAAACAGCAAGAAACAGCAAAACCTGCCCCAGTAACACCAGCAACACAGCACCGGCAGCTAACAAGGAGGGGGCGAGTGGCAGGTGGTTACCAGGAAAAAAGCAAAAACGCCTTCTCCGGCGAAGGTGCCGCCGCCTGCCAAGGGCCGGCCAAACAAACTCAGCCAAAAGTGCCGGCTCCGACCAAGCAGAAGGAGTCCCCTGTGAGGGTGCCGCCTGTAAAGGAGCCCACACCAAAACTGTGGCCAAACAGGCGAAGGAAAGGCTTCTTCCCCCAAAATAGATGCACCAGAACCCATGGAAGTGGGAAGAGCGTCTTCCTTAAAACGCGGGAGAGAAGGAGGAAGAAGAAAAACAAGACAACCGAAGAGTAGGAGGAGAAGCAGGAGCACCGAGAGAAGGAAACAGCCGACAGATGCTCGTCTCTACCGGTATCCCCAGTAAGGTGGACTTATGCACGGAGAAAGCAAGAAGCCTTCCCTCCTCCCCGCGCAAAGCTTCCCAATTCTTAGCCTTCAATTTGACCCCCCTTAAAAAACACATATCTGCAACTCCCTCTCCCTCCCCCTCTCCTATGCCCACTCCCACCCGGGCAAAAAAGAAGAAAGCCCTACCCCAAGGCGATGCCTTGATGAAAGTCGATGAAAACATTGTGTGGAGGAGTGGTCGTCACAGAGGCTAGCTTCTAAAGCCACTCCTAAAGCGACTTCGGTCAACAACATGTCCACGAGAAGACCCTAAAAAACTTTTCCCAGGCCCCAGGAGTTATTACCTCCGTTAGAAACACAGGGGTAACCTGAGGTCTGGGAACATATAGAACAAGTCCAGAAACACTATCCCAAAATTGGGATTGGTGTCTGAAAACACTCTCGAACTCAAGAAGATGGCCAAGAACTGTGCTGGGAGGTTCCCAGTTTTACTCCACCCCTGTATATGGGGTGGTAAAACTAACCTACCCTACGGACGTCGGCAGGATTGTCTTAGACGGACGGATTACGTCCGACATAGGAACGGGTTCCCTAGGACAGTCCGTCGGGGTCCCTTCCACCAGAGATTTCTATCCGGTATGTGACTGTTGCTTTGTTGCATGTTGTTTGTTTTCTTTTTCAGGTCTAAGGAATGTCTATTAAGATAGCCAGCCTGAATGCGAAGGGCCTGAGGGATCGGGGTAAGGCGGCTCGCCTGCTTCGTGACCTCTTGTCCTTCGGCGTGGATGTAGCCGCGATCCAAGAGACTCACTTTGTTTGCGAAATGAGCTCTTGTGTGCTGTCTGGCACGGGCTGTCGTCTGGTATATGAGAGTTGGCATGCCAGGAGTGTTTCTTTGCTGGTCAAGCGTACCCTGGACGCGAGGATTGACTGCTGTCCATGTCGGTGCCGAGGGCCGGCTGATCGTGGCCGATATTGCAGTGAAAACCGTTCCAAGCGGATTGTGGTTTATGCGCCCAATGTTCAAGGTGAGCGGTCTCTTTTCTTTCGGCTGTTGGAGCCCTTCATGGTGGATCCAACACGGCCTGTCTGGTTGGGGACTGGAATGCCGTCCTAACCCCCAAATGGGATAGAGGGAGGGGCGCTAGCAGGAGGAGTGGTGATCGTAACCTCGTTGATCTGATCGGCGAATTTGGTGCCGTCGATGAGGCTTAGGAATCGATCATCGGATAGAGTATGTGGACGTAGGCATAGTGGCCTTCTACCCGGGTATCTGCGTACCTGGATAGGATGTTAGTGAGAGTGGCCGACATAGACTTCTTAGAATGTCCAACGTTCCACTGGTTGGAGGCTACTCGGACCACAAACTCGTTTGTGCCCGAGTGGTGTTGAAACTTTTAGGCCTAGGTTGGCTGGTTATTGGAAGTTCAATCAGTCCTTACTGGACAGGCGGGACTTTCGTGACCAGCTGACAAAACTAGTTCAGCAGGCGTTAATTGGGCGAGTCATTGGGAGTAATTGGTGGGTTAACCAAGACTCCATTAGGTCTTTCGCCACCAAATATAGCCAGCGGCTCAAACTAGATAAGGCTGCGGAGGCAAAGGAAAAAGGACACTTAGAGCTAATTTCTCCCGGGCGGAGGCTGGTGGGGATCCCCTAGAAATAGCCTTAGCAGGGGAGGCCCTGGAGCGTTCGACTAGCGGGCGCTACATGGGTCAAGTAATTAGGGCTAAAGTTAAGTAAGATGTCTTCCGAAGCTGAAAATGGCTAGAGCTGCACCAAGGAAGAAATTCGCCAAGCCGGCGAATAGACACATTCGAGAGGTGCACGACCCGGAGGGACATCTCCTTAGGTCCACTGACGACATGTGCGGGGCGTTCAACAGCGCCATTCGAACACCGTTTTACCAAGGAGCCCGGTCTCCGTGACGAGGAATTTCACAGCTATTTGGCTGACTTTCCCCGGCTCTTGCCGGCTGAAGCGGCTAGCTGTGAAGGGGAGATTACGGAGGACGAAATCTACGCGGCTTTGAAGAAGGTCGGCAGTGGCAAGTCTCCAGGTTTGGATGGTTTGCCCTATGAATTAACTTGAGGATGTCGCACCTTTTTCGATCTTGGCTGCCGTGTTCAACCACTGGTTTCGGCAGGGGTCCATCCCCGGTCGGATCACCAGGGAACGTGATCACGCTGTTGAGAAAGGCAAAGAAGGTTGGGAGGTAGATGATTACAGGCCCATAACTCTGCTGCTGAGTTGGGTGCCGTAAGATCTGACGAACCGCTTGCAGCTGAATTTGCCGAGTCTCTGTTGGAACCGGATCCAGACTTGTTCTGTGAAGGGACGAACAATTCAGAGCAACCTGCACTTGATTCCACGATCGCAAGAGATTCTTAAAAGACGACGACAGAGGCCGCGCTGATCAATTTGGATCAGTCCAAGGCATTTGATAGGATTGACCATGGCTACCTGGCTGCTATCCTGCAGGCCGCCGGATTCAAACCCGACTTCAGCCGCTGGATTAAGCCTTCTGTATCGCTCCCCCCGGGCTGTGGTACAGGTGAACGGGAAGCTGTCGGAGCGCTTTCGCGCTGTCTGAGTCGGTCCGACAGGGTTGTCCCTTGTCTTCTCTCCTTTATGTCTTGGCGTTGGAGCCTCCTTCGCCGGCTAAGGGACGAGACTGGCAGTCCGGTCCTGCGTCGATTGCTGTCCCTGGTGGAGCTCGAGCCAGGGTTTCCGCGTGCGCCGATGACGTAACGACCTTGTGTCCTCCGGGGACATAGAGGCGACAACAGGCGCTTGAACGGTACGAGAAGGTGACAGGGGGCCAGAATTAGCGCGACAAGTCATCCGGCTTGCGGTTGGGTGCCCTGGAAGGTGTTTCCCTCCCGGGGCCCTTCCAGCTGGACGGACGGGCCGGTCAAAATCCTCGGAATTTGGTTCGGTCCGGACTTACGGCTGGAGAAAAACGGTCTGTCTGGCAAGGTCGGCGCGTCGGTCAAGACTGGCGTCGGCGGAGTCTCTCCGTAAAGGGCTTGGCGGAGGTGTGTAACACGCCTCACCGAGATCGGCACCGGCTGTCAGTACTTCCCCTTTGTGACGATCCTTGAAGGCGCTCGAGCGTTTGCTACTCTCCTGTCTGTGGAGAGGACGCAAACACATGGTCGACAAGGAGTCTGTTGCCTCCGTCCGTGTCGAAGGGTCTGGGGTCCCTTGAACCATGTGCTCGCTTCGAGATTTGGCATTCCTCGGAGGCGCGCGTTGGAGGAAGATCCCGGTTGCGGGGGTAGTGAGGGACATGTTCCCTTGCCTTGCATCACTCCCCCGACCCTATGGCTGACCGTCAGGCCTTAGGTGCGACCGAAATTCTGCTCAGATGTCCTGGCGACCTTGCAAACCATTCCACGGTCTGATGACCTTTCACAGCCCTAGGAGACTCTTCTATCAGGGATTAGTGGAAGTACCCGTGAAGGATAAGCTGTGGAGTAAGCTCGGCATGTGAGAGTGGAGTATCGCTCTCATTGGTCTTGAGCGCCAGGTGCGGATTGGCTCAGCAACTCTGAGTTTTCTCTGACCTGACGTTAATCAGGATGGTTTGTCTCTCAATGACAGGCGTTTCACCGTCGATAGCGGTTGCGGGTGTGAGCGTTGCAACCTTGGAGATTAAGGAGACGTCTGCGCACGCCTTCTTCCATTGTTCGCGCGTTCGCCCGTTGTGGGAGCATGTCGGCGAGTTGACTGCTCGTATCGCGCCGCGAAGGCTTGTGCTCATTGACCGCGCGCTACGCTGTGGACAATGTGCGCCCCGTACTCTGGAGTGAAGCGGATGGTGTTTCTGACGCTACTGGCCACGGCTAGAATGATTGATTTGGACGACGCGACTGGAGGAAGTCTTGGGGCGGCCGTCTTTCCGGATCAGGATCCTAATCCGATATTTTGAGCATAGCTCAAAATGAAATTAGAACTGAACGGAAACGGCTGCATCCGACAGGGATTCGGCGAGAAAGGTGGATAAATGCGGCGAGCCTGGTTCGCGTGACTGGAACAGCCTTGATTTTTCTTTTTAGATCTGCTAGTCGCATCGGGGTGGATTCCTCTGGAACCCCTCCCGCGGTTAAGGTAAGAAGTCTTTTTGTGTACCTAGTTAATGTAGTGATTGTGTTTGTCCTGGCTGCATTTCCCGGCTCCGCTGCTTTTGTTATGATCCAGTTCAGATCCCCATTGTCCATTGTTATTTTGTCCCGTTTTACTCTCGGCTGGGTCAGTCTTATATATTCTCCAGTCCAATTTATTTTTACCCGGTTCACCCATTCCCTTGAAGAGCGGCTTGATTTTGTCTCTTCAGGCAGAATGCAAGTGGCCTCTTTAATTACGAGAGATATGTTTGGGTCTTATAACCATTATGTATATATATATTCATTTTGAAATTGTTTTTGTTTTGGGGATTTTTTGTTTCTGCACAACCCCTTTCCCATCATATCATTTCATGAAAATTTATAAAGCTATTTTTGTAATTATTGTACATAGCAAAATTTTATGTAGCATTTAAGTGTTTTGTAGGTCTGATATGTTTTTACCCGAACATTTTGGTGTTTGACAAGTATGAGTGTCGATGGACAAAAGTTTGTGGTGAATGAGAAGCATTGTAATGTATGCATGGGTCGTGAATCTGATTAACTAGGTATAGAATAGAGTACTGAGAATAAACTGAGTTTTGTTCCCCCTCCCGTTTTCGGCCTTGAACATAATTCTGTAACTTTGCAGAATAAATACATATACCTGCCACAGGAGATTTTTGTTTGTCTTTTTTCTAACAATTTTTTCTGTTTCAGGGCGTAGTTTCTTTGGATTACACTGTGACTAGTGCAAATTCCATCAGGGTTTATAGCGCTGATAGTGTGGAAGTAGTGGCCTTTTATAGGTTGCGCTCCAGGAAAAGGCAGTGATGGGTGAGTCCTTTGAGGAAGCCGCGCTCATAGGCAGGACGAGACTCTTCCTCCCACCACGGCGTCGGTGGGAGGAAAGGAAGGGGATTGGGCATTACCGCCGCGGATCAATCCCCTTCAGAATACCAGCAGCTCCAGCATGCCCCGAAACCCTCGACCTCTGGGTGGAAGGAGGGCAAGAAACTCACAGTAAAAGGAGAGGAGTATTATGAGCGTATGAAAAACAAATACGCTGAATACATAAAAGGAACTTGGATTGGTCTCAGTGCCAAGAAAGATGGCACAAATTGAGGCCAAAATAATCACCTTGATAACTAAAGACCTAAAAACTCAAAAGATGATTGGAGTCCTCTATAGAGGCCTTTGAGGATACACTTAAGGCACTAAAAATTGGGGCCAAGGCCGTAGCGAGGAGAAGCAATGCCGTATGGGACGTCTTGCTTGGCTCCGCTGAAGAGGCCAAAAGTATGGTCGGCTTAGTCTTGGAGACTAAGCTCTCAACTGTACGGAGTATATGGGAGCCAGGAAAGTTAAAATTACACTTTGCATGGCGTCCCTATGGTGTGCTGAGGACCGTCAGCGCCTTTTTTACAAATTACGGAAAGGTGGCCGACGTCTCCGCTACGGTCGAAGAGCGGGCTTCTTTACAGGGGGATATGACCCTCACGTGACCTTTGAAAAGACGTGAGAAGTCCCAAATATTTATTCTAACCTGCAGGGATCGGACAATTTTTATTATTGTAGAGAATAGTGAAAGCCTTGCTGTTGGGTCTGCGGGGCGGCGGAACACGTCGCAAAGACATCTTGACAAGAACCCGCCCCCAAAGGCCCAACCAGCCAAACGGCAAGAAACAGCAAAACCTGCCCCAGTAACACCAGCAACACCAGCACCGGCAGCCTAACAAGGAGGGCGAGTGGCGGGGCGGTTACCGGGAAAAGCAAAAACGCCGCTTCTCCGGCGAAGGTGCCGCCGCTGCCGGGGCCGGCCAAACAAAACTCCAGCCAAGAGTGCCGGCTCCGACCAAGCAGAAGGAGTCCCCTGTGGGGTGCCGCCTGTAAGGCCACCAAAAGCTTCGCCAACCAAACAGGCGAAGGAAAAGGCTCTTCCCCCAAAATAGATGCACCAGAACCCATGGAAGTGGGAAAGGCGTCTTCCTTAAAACGCGGAGAGAAGAGGAAGAAGAAAAACAAGACAACCCGAAGAGTAGGAGGAGAAGCAGGAGCACCGAGAGAGGAAACCAGCCGACAGATGCTCGTCTCTACCGGTATCCCCAGTAAGGTGGACTTACGCGGAAGAAAGCAAAAAGCCTTCCCTCCTCCCCGCGCAAGCGTCCCAGTCCCCAACCTTCAATTTGACCCCCCTCAAAAAA
>JBBBDQ010027466.1:0-10089 GCA_037127315.1 Ascarosepion bandense | reverse complement strand
GAGACTGTAGTAATGGGCACGAGATGTATCTTTTGGAAGAATCTGTAGTAATGGGCACGAGATGTGTCTTTTGGAAGAATCTGTAGTAATGGGCACGAGATGTATCTTTTGGAAGAATCTGTAGTAATGGGCACGAGATGTATCTTTTGGAAGAATCTGTAGTAATGGTCACGAGATGTATCTTTTGGAAGAATCTGTAGTAATGGGCATGAGATGTATCTTTTGGAAGAATCTGTAGTAATGGTCACGAGATGTATCTTTTGGAAGAATCTGTAGTAATGGTCACGAGATGTATCTTTTGGAAGAATCTGTAGTAATGGTCACGAGATGTATCTTTTGGAAGAATCTGTAGTAATGGTCACGAGATGTATCTTTTGGAAGAATCTGTAGTAATGGGCATGAGATGTATCTTTTGGAAGAATCTGTAGTAATGGTCACGAGATGTATCTTTTGGAAGAATCTGTAGTAATGGGCATGAGATGTATCTTTTGGAAGAATCTGTAGTAATGGTCACGAGATGTATCTTTTGGAAGAATCTGTAGTAATGGTCACGAGATGTATCTTTTGGAAGAATCTGTAGTAATGGGCATGAGATGTATCTTTTGGAAGAATCTGTAGTAATGGTCACGAGATGTATCTTTTGGAAGAATCTGTAGTAATGGGCATGTGATGTATCTTTTGGAAGAATCTGTAGTAATGGTCACGAGATGTATCTTTTGGAAGAATCTGTAGTAATGGGCATGGGATGTATCTTTTGGAAGAATCTGTAGTAATGGTCACGAGATGTATCTTTTGGAAGAATCTGTAGTAATGGTCACGAGATGTATCTTTTGGAAGAATCTGTAGTAATGGGCATGAGATGTATCTTTTGGAAGAATCTGTAGTAATGGTCACGAGATGTATCTTTTGGAAGAATCTGTAGTAATGGTCACGAGATGTATCTTTTGGAAGAGTCTGTAGTAATGGGCACGAGATGTATCTTTTGGAAGAGTCTGTAGTAATGGGCACGAGATGTATCTTTTGGAAGAGTCTGTAGTAATGGGCACGAGATGTATCTTTTGGGAGAGTCTGTAGTAATGGTCACGAGATGTATCTTTTGGAAGAATCTGTAGTAATGGGCATGAGATGTATCTTTTGGGAGAGTCTGTAGTAATGGTCACGAGATGTATCTTTTGGAAGAATCTGTAGTAATGGGCATGAGATGTATCTTTTGGAAGAATCTGTAGTAATGGTCACGAGATGTATCTTTTGGAAGAATCTGTAGTAATGGGCATGAGATGTATCTTTTGGAAGAATCTGTAGTAATGGTCACGAGATGTATCTTTTGGAAGAATCTGTAGTAATGGTCACGAGATGTATCTTTTGGAAGAATCTGTAGTAATGGGCATGAGATGTATCTTTTGGAAGAATCTGTAGTAATGGTCACGAGATGTATCTTTTGGAAGAATCTGTAGTAATGGTCACGAGATGTATCTTTTGGAAGAATCTGTAGTAATGGGCATGAGATGTATCTTTTGGAAGAATCTGTAGTAATGGGCACGAGATGAAGCTTTTGGAAGAATCTGTAGTAATGGTCACGAGATGTATCTTTTGGAAGAATCTGTAGTAATGGGTATGAGATGTATCTTTTGGAAGAATCTGTAGTAATGGTCACGAGATGTATCTTTTGGAAGAATCTGTAGTAATGGTCACGAGATGTATCTTTTGGAAGAATCTGTAGTAATGGTCACGAGATGTATCTTTTGGGAGAGTCTGTAGTAATGGGCACGAGATGTATCTTTTGGAAGAATCTGTAGTAATGGGCACGAGATGTATCTTTTGGAAGAATCTGTAGTAATGGGCACGAGATGTATCTTTTGGAAGAATCTGTAGTAATGGTCACGAGATGTATCTTTTGGAAGAATCTGTAGTAATGGGCACGAGATGTATCTTTTGGAAGAATCTGTAGTAATGGGCACGAGATGTATCTTTTGGAAGAATCTGTAGTAATGGGCACGAGATGTATCTTTTGGAAGAGTCTGTAGTAATGGGCACGAGATGTATCTTTTGGAAGAGTCTGTAGTAATGGGCACGATATGTATCTTTTGGAAGAGTCTGTAGTAATGGGCACGATATGTATCTTTTGGAAGAGTCTGTAGTAATGGGCACGAGATGTATCTTTTGGAAGAGTCTGTAGTAATGGGCACGAGATGTATCTTTTGGAAGAGTCTGTAGTAATGGGCACGAGATGTATCTTTTGGAAGAGTCTGTAGTAATGGGCACGAGATGTATCTTTTGGAAGAATCTGTAGTAATGGGCACGAGGTGTATCTTTTGGAAGAGTCTGTAGTAATGGGCACGAGATGTATCTTTTGGAAGAGTCTGTAGTAATGGGCACGAGATGTATCTTTTGGAAGAGTCTGTAGTAATGGGCACGAGATATATCTTTTGGAAGAGTCTGTAGTAATGGGCACAAGATGTATCTTTTGGAAGAGTCTGTAGTAATGAGCACGAGATGTATCTTTTGGAAGAGTCTGTAGCAATGGGCTGAGATGTATCTTTTGGAAGAGTCTGTAGCAATGGGCACGAGATGTATCTTTTGGAAGAGTCTGTAGTAATGGGCACGAGATGTATCTTTTGGAAGAATCTGTAGTAATGAGCTTGAGATGTATCTTTTGGAAGAGTCTGTAGTAATGGGCACGAGATGTATCTTTTGGAAGAGTCTGTAGTAATGGGCACGAGATGTATCTTTTGGAAGAATCTGTAGTAATGGGCACGAGATGTATCTTTTGGAAGAATCTGTAGTAATGGGCACGAGATGTATCTTTTGGAAGAATCTGTAGTAATGGGCACGAGATGTATCTTTTGGGAAGAGTCTGTAGTAATGAGCACGAGATGTATCTTTTGGAAGAGTCTGTAGTAATGGGCACGAGATGTATCTTTTGGAAGAGTCTGTAGTAATGGGCACGAGATGTATCTTTTGGAAGAGTCTGTAGTAATGGGCACGAGATGTATCTTTGGAAGAGTCTGTAGTAATGGGCACGAGATGTATCTTTTGGAAGAGTCTGTAGTAATGGGCTGAATGTATCTTTTGGAAGAGTCTGTAGTAATGGGCACGAGATGTATCTTTTGGAAGAGTCTGTAGTAATGGGCACGAGATGTATCTTTTGGAAGAATCTGTAGTAATGGGCACGAGATGTATCTTTTGGAAGAGTCTGTAGTAATGGGCACGAGATGTATATTTTGGAAGAATCTGTAGTAATGGGCACGAGATGTATCTTTTGGAAGAGTCTGTAGTAATGGGCACGAGATGTATCTTTTGGAAGAGTCTGTAGTAATGGGCACGAGATGTATCTTTTGGAAGAGTCTGTAGTAAGGGGCACGAGATGTATCTTTTGGAGAGTCTGTAGTAATGGGCACGAGATGTATCTTTTGGAAGAGTCTGTAGTAATGGGCACGAGATGTATCTTTTGGAAGAGTCTGTAGTAATGGGCACGAGATGTATCTTTTGGAAGAATCTGTAGTAATGGGCACGAGATGTATCTTTTGGAAGAGTCTGTAGTAATGGGCACGAGATGTATCTTTTGGAAGAGTCTCTAGTAATGGGCACGAGATGTATCTTTTGGAAGAGTCTGTAGTAATGGGCACGAGATGTATCTTTTGGAAGAGTCTGTAGTAATGGGCACGAGATGTATCTTTTGGAAGAATCTGTAGTAATGGGCACGAGATGTATCTTTTGGAAGAGTCTGTAGTAATGGGCACGAGATGTATCTTTTGGAAGAATCTGTAGTAATGGGCACGAGATGTATCTTTTGGAAGAGTCTGTAGTAATGGGCACGAGATGTATCTTTTGGAAGAATCTGTAGTAATGGGCACGAGATGTATCTTTTGGAAGAGTCTGTAGTAATGGGCACGAGATGTATCTTTTGGAAGAGTCTGTAGTAATGGGCACGAGATGTATCTTTTGGAAGAATCTGTAGTAATGGGCACAGCAGATGTATCTTTTGGAAGAATCTGTAGTAATGGGCACGAGATGTATCTTTTGGAAGAGTCTGTAGTAATGGGCACGAGATGTATCTTTTGGAAGAGTCTGTAGTAATGGGCACGAGATGTATCTTTTGGAAGAGTCTGTAGTAATGGGCACGAGATGTATCTTTTGGAAGGAGTCTGTAGTAATGGGCACGAGATGTATCTTTTGGAAGAATCTGTAGTAATGGGCACGAGATGTATCTTTTGGAAGAGTCTGTAGTAATGGGCACGAGATGTATCTTTTGGAAGAGTCTGTAGTAATGGGCACGAGATGTATCTTTTGGAAGAGTCTGTAGTAATGGGCTTTGAATGTATCTTTTGGAAGAGTCTGTAGTAATGGGCACGAGATGTATCTTTTGGAAGAATCTGTAGTAATGGGCACGAGATGTATCTTTTGGAAGAGTCTGTAGTAATGGGCACGAGATGTATCTTTTGGAAGAGTCTCTAGTAATGGGCACGAGATGTATCTTTTGGAAGAGTCTGTAGTAATGGGCACGAGATGTATCTTTTGAAGAGTCTGTAGTAATGGGCACGAGATGTATCTTTTGGAAGAATCTGTAGTAATGGGCACGAGATGTATCTTTTGGAAGAGTCTGTAGTAATGGGCACGAGATGTATCTTTGGAAGAATCTGTAGTAATGGGCACAAGATGTATCTTTTGGAAGAGTCTGTAGTAATGGGCACGAGATGTATCTTTTGGAAGAATCTGTAGTAATGGGCACGGAATGTATCTTTGGAAGAGTCTGTAGTAATGGGCACAGATGTATCTTTTGGAAGAGTCTGTAGTAATGGGCACGAGATGTATCTTTTGGAAGAATCTGTAGTAATGGGCACGAGATGTATCTTTTGGAAGAATCTGTAGTAATGGGCACGAGATGTATCTTTTGGAAGGAGTCTGTAGTAATGGGCACGGATGTATCTTTTGGAAGAGTCTGTGGCTGTGGAGCTTTTGAGATG
This sequence comes from Ascarosepion bandense, assembly GCA_037127315.1. Classification (NCBI taxonomy): domain Eukaryota; kingdom Metazoa; phylum Mollusca; class Cephalopoda; order Sepiida; family Sepiidae; genus Ascarosepion; species Ascarosepion bandense. The sequence continues at coordinate 5,125 of JBBBDQ010027466.1, read as the reverse complement.
TATCTTTTGGAAGAGTCTGTAGTAATGGGCACGAGATGTATCTTTTGGAAGAGTCTGTAGTAATGGGTGAGATGTATCTTTGGAAGAATCTGTAGTAATGGGCACGGATATCTTTGGAAGAGTCTGTAGTAATGGGCACGAGATGTATCTTTTGGAAGAGTCTGTAGTAATGGGCACGAGATGTATCTTTGGAAAGAGTCTGTAGTAATGGGCACGAGATGTATCTTTTGGAAGAGTCTGTAGTAATGGGCACGAGATGTATCTTTTGGAAGAGTCTGTAGTAATGGGCACGAGATGTATCTTTTGGAAGAATTCTGTAGTAATGGGCACGAGATGTATCTTTTGGAAGAGTCTGTAGTAATGGGCACGAGATGTATCTTTGGAAGAGTCTGTAGTAATGGGCACGAGATGTATCTTTTGGAAGAGTCTGTAGTAATGGGCACGAGATGTATCTTTTTGGAAGAATCTGTAGTAATGGGCACGAGATGTATCTTTGGAAGAATCTGTAGTAATGGGCACGAGATGTATCTTTTGGAAGAGTCTGTAGTAATGGGCACGAGATGTATCTTTTGGAAGAGTCTGTAGTAATGGGCACGAGATGTATCTTTGGAAGAGTCTGTAGTAATGGGCACGAGATGTATCTTTTGGAAGAGTCTGTAGTAATGGGCACGAGATGTATCTTTTGGAAGAATCTGTAGTAATGGGCACGAGATGTATCTTTTGGAAGAGTCTGTAGTAATGGGCACGAGATGTATCTTTTGGAAGAGTCTGTAGTAATGGGCACGAGATGTATCTTTTGGAAGAGTCTGTAGTAATGGGCACGAGATGTATCTTTTGGAAGAGTCTGTGGCTGTGGGCACGAGATGTATCTTTTGGAAGAATCTGTAGTAATGGGCACGAGATGTATCTTTTGGAAGAGTCTGTAGTAATGGGCACGAGATGTATCTTTTTGGAAGAATCTGTAGTAATGGGCACGAGATGTATCTTTTTGGAAGAGTCTGTAGTAATGGGCACGAGATGTATCTTTTGGAAGAGTCTGTAGTAATGGGCACGAGATGTATCTTTTGGAAGAATCTGTAGTAATGGGCACGAGATGTATCTTTTGGAAGAGTCTGTAGTAATGGGCACGAGATGTATCTTTTGGAAGAATCTGTAGTAATGGGCACGAGATGTATCTTTTGGAAGAATCTGTAGTAATGGGCTGAGATGTATCTTTTGGAAGAATCTGTAGTAATGGGCACGAGATGTATCTTTTGGAAGAGTCTGTAGTAATGGGCACGAGATGTATCTTTGGAAAGAATCTGTAGTAATGGGCACGAGATGTATCTTTTGGAAGAGTCTGTAGTAATGGGCACGAGATGTATCTTTTGGAAGAGTCTGTAGTAATGGGCACGAGATGTATCTTTTGGAAGAATCTGTAGTAATGGGCACGAGATGTATCTTTTGGAAGAATCTGTAGTAATGGGCACAGGATGTATCTTTTGGAAGAGTCTGTAGTAATGGGCACGAGATGTATCTTTTGGAAGAGTCTGTAGTAATGGGCACGAGATGTATCTTTTGGAAGAATCTGTAGTAATGGGCACGAGATGTATCTTTTGGAAGAGTCTGTAGTAATGGGCACGAGATGTATCTTTTGGAAGAATCTGTAGTAATGGGCACGAGATGTATCTTTTGGAAGAATCTGTAGTAATGGGCACGAGATGTATCTTTTTGGAAGAATCTGTAGTAATGGGCACGAGATGTATCTTTTGGAAGAATCTGTAGTAATGGGCACGAGATGTATCTTTTGGAAGAGTCTGTAGTAATGGAGCTGAGATGTATCTTTTGGAAGAATCTGTAGTAATGGGCACGAGATGTATCTTTTGGAAGAATCTGTAGTAATGGGCACGAGATGTATCTTTTGGAAGAGTCTGTAGTAATGGGCACGAGATGTATCTTTTGGAAGAGTCTGTAGTAATGGGCACGAGATGTATCTTTTTGGAAGAGTCTGTAGTAATGGGCACGAGATGTATCTTTTGGAAGAATCTGTAGTAATGGGCACGAGATGTATCTTTTGGAAGAGTCTGTAGTAATGGGCACGAGATGTATCTTTTGGAAGAATCTGTAGTAATGGGCACGAGATGTATCTTTGGAAGAGTCTGTAGTAATGGGCACGAGATATATCTTTTGGAAGAGTCTGTAGTAATGGGCACGAGATGTATCTTTTGGAAGAGTCTGTAGTAATGGGCACGAGATGTATCTTTTTGGAAGAGTCTGTAGTAATGGGCACGAGATGTATCTTTTTGGAAGAATCTGTAGTAATGGGCACGAGATGTATCTTTTGGAAGAGTCTGTAGTAATGGGCACGAGATGTATCTTTTGGAAGAGTCTGTAGTAATGGGCACGAGATGTATCTTTGGGAAGAGTCTGTAGTAATGGGCACAGAGATGTATCTTTTGGAAGAGTCTGTAGTAATGGGCACGAGATGTATCTTTTGGAAGAATCTGTAGTAATGGCTGAGATGTATCTTTGGAAGAGTCTGTAGTAATGGGCACGAGATGTATCTTTTGGAAGAATCTGTAGTAATGGGCACGAGATGTATCTTTTGGAAGAGTCTGTAGTAATGGGCACGAGATGTATCTTTTGGAAGAGTCTGTAGTAATGGGCACAGAGATGTATCTTTTGGAAGAATCTGTAGTAATGGGCACGAGATGTATCTTTTTGGAAGAGTCTGTAGTAATGGGCACGAGATGTATCTTTTGGAAGAATCTGTAGTAATGGGCACGAGATGTATCTTTTGGAAGAATCTGTAGTAATGGGCTGAATGTATCTTTGGAAGAATCTGTAGTAATGGGCACGAGATGTATCTTTTGGAAGAGTCTGTAGTAATGGGCACGAGATGTATCTTTTGGAAGAGTCTGTAGTAATGGGCACGAGATGTATCTTTTGGAAGAGTCTGTAGTAATGGGCACGAGATGTATCTTTTGGGAGAGTCTGTAGTAATGGTCACGAGATGTATCTTTTGGAAGAATCTGTAGTAATGGGCATGAGATGTATCTTTTGGAGAGTCTGTAGTAATGGTCACGGGATGTATCTTTTGGAAGAATCTGTAGTAATGGGCATGAGATGTATCTTTGGAAGAATCTGTAGTAATGGTCACGAGATGTATCTTTTGGAAGAATCTGTAGTAATGGGCATGAGATGTATCTTTTGGAAGAATCTGTAGTAATGGTCACGAGATGTATCTTTTGGAAGAATCTGTAGTAATGGTCACGAGATGTATCTTTTGGAAGAATCTGTAGTAATGGGCATGAGATGTATCTTTTGGAAGAATCTGTAGTAATGGTCACGAGATGTATCTTTTGGAAGAATCTGTAGTAATGGTCACGAGATGTATCTTTTGGAAGAATCTGTAGTAATGGGCATGAGATGTATCTTTTGGAAGAATCTGTAGTAATGGGCACGAGATGAAGCTTTTGGAAGAATCTGTAGTAATGGTCACGAGATGTATCTTTTGGAAGAATCTGTAGTAATGTGTATGAGATGTATCTTTTGGAAGAATCTGTAGTAATGGTCACGAGATGTATCTTTTGGAAGAATCTGTAGTAATGGTCACGAGATGTATCTTTGGAAGAATCTGTAGTAATGGTCACGAGATGTATCTTTTGGGAGAGTCTGTAGTAATGGGCACGAGATGTATCTTTTGGAAGAATCTGTAGTAATGGGCACGAGATGTATCTTTTGGAAGAATCTGTAGTAGTAAGGCACGAGATGTATCTTTTGGAAGAATCTGTAGTAATGGTCACGAGATGTATCTTTTGGAAGAATCTGTAGTAATGGGCACGAGATGTATCTTTTGGAAGAATCTGTAGTAATGGGCACGAGATGTATCTTTTGGAAGAATCTGTAGTAATGGGCACGAGATGTATCTTTTGGAAGAGTCTGTAGTAATGGGCACGAGATGTATCTTTTGGAAGAGTCTGTAGTAATGGGCACGATATGTATCTTTTGGAAGAGTCTGTAGTAATGGGCACGATATGTATCTTTTGGGAAGAGTCTGTAGTAATGGGCACGAGATGTATCTTTTGGAAGAGTCTGTAGTAATGGGCACGAGATGTATCTTTTGGAAGAGTCTGTAGTAATGGGCACGAGATGTATCTTTTGGAAGAATCTGTAGTAATGGGCACGAGATGTATCTTTTGGAAGAATCTGTAGTAATGGGCACGAGGTGTATCTTTTGGGAAGAGTCTGTAGTAATGGGCACGAGATGTATCTTTTGGAAGAGTCTGTAGTAATGGGCACGAGATGTATCTTTGGAAGAGTCTGTAGTAATGGGCACGAGATGTATCTTTTGGAAGAGTCTGTGGTAATGGGCACGAGATGTATCTTTTGGAAGAGTCTGTAGTAATGGGCACGAGATGTATCTTTTGGAAGAGTCTGTAGCAATGGGCACGGAAGTGTATCTTTTGGAAGAGTCTGTAGCAATGGGCACGAGATGTATCTTTTGGAAGAGTCTGTAGTAATGGGCACAGAGATGTATCTTTTGGAAGAATCTGTAGTAATGGGCACGAGATGTATCTTTTGGAAGAGTCTGTAGTAATGGGCACGAGATGTATCTTTTGGAAGAGTCTGTAGTAATGGGCACGAGATGTATCTTTTGGAAGAATCTGTAGTAATGGGCACGAGATGTATCTTTTGGAAGAATCTGTAGTAATGGGCACGAGATGTATCTTTTGGAAGAATCTGTAGTAATGGGCACGAGATGTATCTTTTGGAAAGAGTCTTAGTAATGGGCACGAGATGTATCTTTTGGAAGAGTCTGTAGTAATACATTTTGAGATGTATCTTTTGGAAGAGTCTGTAGTAATGGGCACACGAGATGTATCTTTTGGAAGAGTCTGTAGTAATGGGCACGAGATGTATCTTTTGGAAGAGTCTGTAGTAATGGGCACGAGATGTATCTTTTGGAAGAGTCTGTAGTAATGGAGCTGAGATGTATCTTTTGGAAAAGTCTGTAGTAATGGGCACGAGATGTATCTTTTGGAAGAGTCTGTAGTAATGGGCACGAGATGTATCTTTTGGAAGAATCTGTAGTAATGGGCACAGATGTATCTTTTGGAAGAGTCTGTAGTAATGGGCACGAGAT
>JBBBDQ010027458.1:0-15529 GCA_037127315.1 Ascarosepion bandense | reverse complement strand
TATGAATAAGTTTGACTTTAAATGAAGCTAAGAATAGCTTAGGTTCTTTATTAACCTATGAATAAGTTTGACTTTAAATGAAGCTAAGAATAGCTTAGGTTCTATAGTAACCTAAGAATAAGTTTGACTTTAAATGAAGCTAAGAATAGCTTAGGTTCTTTATTAACCTAAGAATAAGTTTGACTTTAAATGAAGCTAAGAATAGCTTAGGTTCTTTATTAACCTATGAATAAGTTTGACTTTAAATGAAGCTAAGAATAGCTTAGGTTCTTTATGAACCCTAGAATAAGTTTGACTTTAAAATGAAGCTAAGAATAGCTTAGGTTCTATATTAACCTAAGAATAAGTTTGACTTTAAATGAAGCTAAGAATAGCTTAGGTTCTTTATTAACCTAAGAATAAGTTTGACTTTAAATGAAGCTAAGAATAGCTTAGGTTCTTTATTAACCTAAGAATAAGTTTGACTTTAAATGAAGCTAAGAATAGCTTAGGTTCTTTATTAACCTAAGAATAAGTTTGACTTTAAATGAAGCTAAGAATAGCTTAGGTTCTTTATTAACCTAAAATTAAGTTTGACTTTAAATGAAGCTAAGAATAGCTTAGGTTCTATATTAACCTAAGAATAAGTTTGACTTTAAATGAAGCTAAGAATAGCTTAGGTTCTATATTAACCTAAGAATAAGTTTGACTTTAAATGAAGCTAAGAATAGCTGAGGTTCTATATTAAACTTAGAATAAGTTTGACTTTAAATGAAGCTAAGAATAGCTTAGGTTCTTTATTAACCTAAGAATAATTTTGACTTTAAATGAAGCTAAGAATAGCTTAGGTTCTTTATTAACCTAAGAATAAGTTTGACTTTAAATGAAGCTAAGAATAGCTTAGGTTCTATATTAACCTTACAATAAGTTTGACTTTAAATGAAGCTAAGAATAGCTTAGGTTCTTTATTAACCTAAGAATAAGTTTGACTTTAAATGAAGCTAAGAATAGCTTAGGTTCTTTATTAACCTAAGATGATTTGACTTTAAATGAAGCTAAGAATAGCTTAGTTTCTATATTAACCTTAGAATAAGTTTGACTTTAAATGAAGCTAAGAATAGCTTAGGTTCTTTTATTAACCTAAGAATAAGTTTGACTTTAAATGAAGCTAAGAATAGCTTAGGTTCTTTATTAACACAAGAATAAGTTTGATTTAAATGAAGCTAAGAATAGCTTAGATTCTATATTAACCATAGAATAAGTTTGACTTTAAATGAGACTAAGAATAGCTTAGGTTCTTTATTAACCTAAGAATAAGTTTGACTTTAAATGAAGCTAAGAATAGCTTAGGTTCTTTATTAACTCTAAGAATAAGTTTGACTTTAAATGAAGCTAAGAATAGCTTAGGTTCTATATTAACCTTAGAATAAGTTTGACTTTAAATGAAGCTAAGAATAGCTTAGGTTCTTTATTAACCTAAGAATAAGTTTGACTTTAAATGAAGCTAAGAATAGCTTAGGTTCTATGTTAACCTTAGAATAAGTTTGACTTTAAATGAAGCTAAGAATAGCTTAGGTTCTGTATTAACCTAAGAATAAGTTTGACTTTAAATGAAGCTAAAGAATAGCTTAGGTTCTTTATTAACCTAAGAATAAGTTTGACTTTAAATGAAGCTAAGAATAACTTGGAGTTCTTTATTACCTAAGAATAAGTTTGACTTTAAATGAAGCTAAGAATAGCTTAGGTCCTTTATTAACCTATGAATAAGTTTGACTTTAGAAATGAAGCTAAGAATAGCTTGAGTTCTTTATTAACCTAAGAATAAGTTTGACTTTAAATGAAGCTAAGAATAGCTTAGGTTCTTTATTAACCTATGAATAAGTTTGACTTTAAATGAAGCTAAGAATAGCTTAGGTTCTTTATTAACCTAAGAATAAGTTTGACTTTAAATGAACCTAAGAATAGCTTAGGTTCTTTATTAACTCTATGAATAAGTTTGACTTTAAATGAAGCTAAGAATAGCTTAGGTTCTTTATTAAACTTAGAATAAGTTTGACTTTAAATGAAGCTAAGAATAGCTTAGGTCCTTTATTAACCTAAGAATAAGTTTGACTTTAAATGAAGCTAAGAATAGCTTAGGTTCTTTATTAACCTAAGAATAAGTTTGACTTTAAATGAAGCTAAGAATAGCTTAGGTTCTTTATTAACCTAAGAATAAGTTTGACTTTAACTGAAGCTAAGAATAGCTTGGGTTCTTTATTAACCTAAGAATAAGTTTGACTTTAAATGAAGCTAAGAATAAAGCTTAGGTTCTTTATTAACCTATGAATAAGTTTGACTTTAAATGAAGCTAAGAATAGCTTAGGTTCTTTATTAACCTAAGAATAAGTTTGACTTTAAATGAAGCTAAGAATAGCTTAGGTTCTATATTAACCTAAGAATAAGTTTGACTTTAAATGAAGCTAAGAATAGCTTAGGTTCTATATTAACTCCTAAGAGAATAAGTTTGACTTTAAATGAAGCTAAGAATAGCTTAGGTTCTTTATTAACCTAAGAATAAGTTTGACTTTAAATGAAGCTAAGAATAGCTTAGGTTCTATATTAACCCTAAGAATAAGTTTCACTTTAAATGAAGCTAAGAATAGCTTAGGTTCTTTATTAACCTAAGAATAAGTTTGACTTTAAATGAAGCTAAGAATAGCTTAGGTACTTTATTAACCTAAGAATAAGTTTGACTTTAAATGAAGCTAAGAATACCTTAGGTTCTATATTAACCTATGAATAAGTTTGACTTTAAATGAAGCTAAGAATAGCTTAGGTTCTTTATTAACCTAAGAATAAGTTTGACTTTAAATGAAGCTAAGAATAGCTTAGGTTCTTTATTAACCTATGAATAAGTTTGACTTTAAATGAAGCTAAGAATAGCTTAGGTTCTTTATTAACCTAAGAATAAGTTTGACTTTAAATGAAGCTAAGAATAGCTTAGGTTCTTTATTAACCTATGAATAAGTTTGACTTTAAATGAAGCTAAGAATAGCTTAGGTTCTTTATTAACCTTAGAATAAGTTTGACTTTAAATGAAGCTAAGAATAGCTTAGGTCTTTATTAACCTAAGAATAAGTTTGACTTTAAATGAAGCCAGGTAAGCTTAGGTTCTTTATTAACCTAAGAATAAGTTTGACTTTAAATGAAGCTAAGAATAGCTTAGGTTCTTTATTAACCCTAAGAATAAGTTTGACTTTAACTGAAGCTAAGAATAGCTTAGGTTCTTTATTAACCTAAGAATAAGTTTGACTTTAAATGAAGCTAAGAATAGCTTAGGTTCTTTATTAACCCTATGAATAAGTTTGACTTTAAATGAAGCTAAAACAGCTTTGGTTCTTTATTAACCTAAGAATAAGTTTGACTTTAAATGAAGCTAAGAATAGCTTAGGTTCTATATTGACTAAAGGTAAGTTTGACTTTAAATGAAGCTAAGAATAGCTTAGGTTCTATATTAGCCTAAGAATAAGTTTGACTTTAAATGAAGCTAAGAATAGCTTGGGTTCTTTATTAACCTAAGAATAAGTTTGACTTTAAATGAAGCTAAGAATAGCTTAGGTTCTATATTAACCTAAGAATAAGTTTCACTTTAAATGAAGCTAAGAATAGCTTAGGTTCTTTATTAACCTAAGAATAAGTTTGACTTTAAATGGGCTTTAAGAATAGCTTAGGTTCTTTATTAACTAGAATAAGTTTGACTTTAAATGAAGCTAAGAATAGGTTCTTTATTAACCTAAGAATAAGTTTGACTTTAAATGAAGCTAAGAATAGCTTAGGTTCTTTATTAACCTAAGAATAAGTTTGACTTACAATGAAGCTAAGAATGCTTAGGTTCTATATTAACCTTAGAATAAGTTTGACTTTAAATGAAGCTAAGAATAGCTTAGGTTCTTTATTAACCTAAGAATAAGTTTGACTTTAAATGAAGCTAAGAATAGCTTAGGTTCTTTATTAATAACCTAAGAATAAGTTTGACTTTAAATGAAGCTAGAATAGCTGAGGTTCTATATTAAACTTAGAATAAGTTTGACTTTAAATGAAGCTAGAATAGCTTAGGTTCTTTATTAACCTAAGAATAATTTTGACTTTAAATGAAGCTAAGAATAGCTTAGGTTCTTTATTAACCTAAGAATAAGTTTGACTTTGAAGCTAAGAATAGCTTAGGTTCTTCTGTCAACCTAAGAATAAGTTTGACTTTAAATGAAGCTAAGAATAGCTTAGGTTCTACTTAACATTACAATAGAGTTTGACTTTAAATGAAGCTGAGAATAGCTTAGGTTCTTTATTAACCTAAGAATAAGTTTGACTTTAAATGAAGCTAAGAATAGCTTAGGTTCTTTATTAACTAAGAATAAGTTTGACTTTAAATGAAGCTAAGAATAGCTTAGTTTCTATATTAACCTTAGAATAAGTTTGACTTTAAATGACTAAATTAGCTTAGGTTCTTTATTAACCTAAGAATAAGTTTGACTTTAAATGAAGCTAAGAATAGCTTAGGTTCTTTATTAACGTAAGAATAAGTTTGATTTAAATGAAGCTAAGAATAGCTTAGATTCTATATTAACCTTAGAATAAGTTTGACTTTAAATGAAGCTAAGAATAGCTTAGGTTCTTTATTAATAAGAATAAGTTTGACTTTAAATGAAGCTAAGAATGCTTAGGTTCTTTATTAACCTAGAATAAGTTTGACTTTAAATGAAGCTAAGAATAGCTTAGGTTCTATATTAACCTTAGAATAAATTTTGACTTTAAATGAAGCTAAGAATAGCTTAGGTTCTTTATTAACCTAAGAATAAGTTTGACTTTAAATGAAGCTAAGAATAGCTTGGTTCTATGTTAACCTTAGAATAAGTTTGACTTTAAATGAAATAGAATAGCTTAGGTTTCTATGCCTTAACCTAAGAATAAGTTTGACTTTAAATGAAGCTAAGAATAGCTTAGGTTCTTTATTAACCTAAGAATAAGTTTGACTTTAAATGAAGCTAAGAATAGCTTAGGTTCTTTATTAACCTAAGAATAAGTTTGACTTTAAATATGACTAAGAATAGCTTAGGTCCTTTATTAACCTATGAATAAGTTTGACTTTAAATGAAGCTAAGAATAGCTTAGGTTCTTTATTAACCTAAGAATAAGTTTGACTTTAAATGAAGCTAAGAATAGCTTAGGTTCTTTATTATTATGAATAAGTTTGACTTTAAATGAAGCTAAGAATAGCTTAGGTTCTTTATTAACCTAAGAATAAGTTTGACTTTAAATGAACCTAAGAATAGCTTAGGTTCTTTATTAACCTATGAATAAGTTTGACTTTAAATGAAGCTAAGAATAGCTTAGGTTCTTTATTAACCTTAGAATAAGTTTGACTTTAAGTAAACTAAGAATAGCTTAGGTCCTTTATTAACCTAAGAATAAGTTTGACTTTAAATGAAGCTAGAATAGCTTGGTTCTTTATTAACCTAAGAATAAGTTTGACTTTAAATGAAGCTAAGAATAGCTTAGGTTCTTTATTAACCTAAGAATAAGTTTGACTTTAACTGAAGCTAAGAATAGCTTAGGTTCTTTATTAACCTAAGAATAAGTTTGACTTTAAATGAAGCTAAGAATAGCTTAGGTTCTTTATTAACCTATGAATAAGTTTGACTTTAAATGAAGCTAGAATAGCTTAGGTTCTTTATTAATCTAAGAATAAGTTTGACTTTAAATGAAGCTAAGAATAGCTTAGGTTCTATATTAACCTAAGAATAAGTTTGACTTTAAATGAAGCTAAGAATAGCTTAGGTTCTATATTAACCTAAGAATAAGTTTGACTTTAAATGAAGCTAAGAATAGCTTAGGTTCTTTATTAACCTAAGAATAAGTTTGACTTTAAATGAAGCTAAGAATAGCTTAGGTTCTATATTAACCTAAGAATAAGTTTCACTTTAAATGAAGCTAAGAATAGCTTAGGTTCTTTATTAACCTAAGAATAAGTTTGACTTTAAATGAAGCTAAGAATAGCTTAGGTTCTTTATTAACCTAAGAATAAGTTTGACTTTAAATGAAGCTAAGAATAGCTTAGGTTCTTTATTAACCTAAGAATAAGTTTGACTTTAAATGAAGCTAAGAATAACGCTTAGGTTCTTTAATAAGAATAAGTTTGACTTTAAATGAAGCTAAGAAATAGCTTAGGTTCTATATTAACCTTAGAATAAGTTTGACTTTAAATGAAGCTAAGAATATGGCTTAGGTTCTTTATTAACCCTAAGAATAAGTTTGACTTAAATGAAGCTAAGAATAGCTTAGGTTCTTTATTAACCTAAGAATAAGTTTGACTTTAAATGAAGCTAAGAATAGCTGAGGTTCTATATTAAACTTAGAATAAGTTTAACTTTAAATATATTCAGAATAGCTTAGGTTCTTTATTAACCTAAGAATAATTTTGACTTTAGAAATGAAGCTAAGAATAGCTTAGGTTCTTTATTAACCTAAGAATAAGTTTGACTTTAAATGAAGCTAAGAATAGCTTAGGTTCTTTATTAACCTAAGAATAAGTTTGACTTTAAATGAAGCTAAGAATAGCTTAGGTTCTATATTAACCTTACAATAAGTTTGACATAAATGAAGCTAAGAATAGCTTAGGTTCTTTATTAACCTAAGAATAAGTTTGACTTTAAATGAAGCTAAGAATAGCTTAGGTTCTTTATTAACCTAAGAATAAGTTTGACTTTAAAATGACTAAGAATAGCTTAGTTTCTATATTAACCTTAGAATAAGTTTGACTTCATTCAAACTAAGAATAGCTTAGGTTCTTTATTAACCTAAGAATAAGTTTGACTTTAAATGAAGCTAAGAATAGCTTAGGTTCTTTATTAACCTAAGAATAAGTTTGATTTAAATGAAGCTAAGAATAGCTTAGATTCTATAATCTAACCTTAGAATAAGTTTGACTTTAAATGGAAACTAGAAGAATAGCTTAGGTTCTTTATTAACCTAAGAATAAGTTTGACTTTAAATGAAGCTAAGAATAGCTTGGGTTCTTTATTAACCTATAAGAATAAGTTTGACTTTAAATGAAGCTAAGAATAGCTTAGGTTCTATATTAATAACCAGAATAAGTTTGACTTTAAATGAAGCTAAGAATAGCTTAGGTTCTTTATTAACCTGAGAATAAGTTTGACTTTAAATGAAGCTAAGAATAGCTTAGGTTCTATGTTAACCTTAGAATAAGTTTGACTTTAAATGAAGCTAAGAATAGCTTAGGTTCTTTATTAACCTAAGAATAAGTTTGACTTTAAATGAAGCTAAGAATAGCTTAGGTTCTTTATTAACCTAAGAATAAGTTTGACTTTAAATAGAATAGCTTAGGTTCTTTATTAACCTAAGAATAAGTTTGACTTTAAATGAAGCTAAGAATAGCTTAGGTTCTTTATTAACCTATGAATAAGTTTGACTTTAAATGAAGCTAAGAATAGCTTAGGTTCTTTATTAACCTAAGAATAAGTTTGACTTTAAATGAAGCTAAGAATAGCTTAGGTTTATGGCACAGTAACCTATGAATAAGTTTGACTTTCAATGAAGCTAAGAATAGCTTAGGTTCTTTATTAACCTAAGAATAAGTTTGACTTTCAAATGAAGCTAAGAATAGCTTAGGTTCTTTATTAACCTATGAATAAGTTTGACTTTAAATGAAGCTAAGAATAGCTTAGGTTCTTTATTAACCTTAGAATAAGTTTGACTTTAAATGAAGCTAAGAATAGCTTAGGTCCTTTATTAACCTAAGAATAAGTTTGACTTTAAATGAAGCTAAGAATAGCTTAGGTTCTTTATTAACCTAAGAATAAGTTTGACTTTAAATGAAGCTAAGAATAGCTTAGGTTCTTTATTAACCTAAGAATAAGTTTGACTTTAACTGAAGCTAAGAATAGCAGGTTCTTTATTAACCTAAGAATAAGTTTGACTTTAAATGAAGCTAAGAATAGCTTAGGTTCTTTGTGCTCCTATGAATAAGTTTGACTTTAAATGAAGCTAAGAATAGCTTAGGTTCTTTATTAACCTAAGAATAAGTTTGACTTTAAATGAAGCTAAGAATAGCTTAGGTTCCTATTAACTAAGAATAAGTTTGACTTTAAATGAAGCTAAGAATAGCTTAGGTTCTATATTAACCTAAGAATAAAGTTTGACTTTAAATGAAGCTAAGAATAGCTTAGGTTCTTTATTAACCTATGAATAAGTTTGACTTTAAATGAAGGTAAGAATAGCTTAGGTTCTTTATTAACCTAAGAATAAGTTTGACTTTAAATGAAGCTAAGAATAGCTTAGGTTCTTTATTAACCTATGAATAAGTTTGACTTTAAATGAAGCTAAAAATAGCTGAGGTTCTATATTAACCTATGAATAAGTTTGACTTTAAATGAAGCTAAGAATAGCTTAGGTTCTATATTAACCTAAGAACAAGTTTGACTTTAAATGAAGCTAAGAATAGCTTAGGTTCTTTATTAACCTATGAATAAGTTTGACTTTAAATGAAGCTAAGAATAGCTTAGGTTCTTTATTAACCTATGAATAAGTTTGACTTTAAATGAAGCTAAGAATAGCTTAGGTTCTATATTAACCTTAGAGAGCTAAGTTTGACTTTAAATGAAGCTAAGAATAGCTTAGGTTCTTTATTAACCTAAGAATAAGTTTGACTTTAAATGAAGCTAAGAATAGCTTAGGTTCTATATTAACCTAAGAATAAGTTTGCCTTTAAATGAAGCTAAGAATAGCTTAGGTCCTTTATTAACCCTAAGAATAAGTTTGACTTTAAATGAAGCTAAGAAATTAGCTTAGGTTCTTTATTAACCCTAAGAATAAGTTTGATTTTAATTAAGCTAAAAATAGCTAGGTTCTATATTAACCTATGAATAAGTTTGACTTTAAATGAAGCTAAGAATAGCTTAGGTTCTATATTAACCTAAGAATAAGTTTGACTTGAAATGAAGCTAAAGATAATAGCTTAGGTTCTATATTAACCCTAAAGAATAAGTTTGACTTTAAATGAAGCTAAAATAGCTTAGGTTCTTTATTAACTATGAATAAGTTTGACTTTAAATGAAGCTAAGAATAGCTTAAGTTCTATATTAACCTAAGAATAAGTTTGACTTTAAATGAAGCTAAGAATAGCTTAAGTTCTTTATTAACCTATGAATAAGTTTGACTTTAAATGAAGCTAAAGAATAGCTTAGGTTCTATATTAACCTAAGAATAAGTTTGACTTTAAATGAAGCTAAGAATAGCTTAGGTTCTATATTAACCTAAGAATAAGTTTGACTTTAAATGAAGCTAAGAATAGCTTAGGTTCTTTATTAACCTAAGAATAAGTTTGACTTTAAATGAAGCTAAGAATAGCTTAGGTTCTTTATTAACCTAAGAATAAGTTTGACTTTAAATGAAGCTAAGAATAGCTTAGGTTCTATAACCTAAGAATAAGTTTGACTTTAAATGAAGCTAAGAATAGCTTAGGTTCTTTATTAACCTATGAATAAGTTTGACTTTAAATGAAGCTAAGAATAGCTAGGTTCTATATTAACCTAAGAATAAGTTTGACTTTAAATGAAGCTAAGAATAGCTTAGGTTCTATATTAACCTATGAATTAGTTTGACTTTAAATGAAGCTAAGAATAGCTTAGGTTCTATATTAACCTAAGAATAAGTTTGACTTTAAATGAAGCTAAGAATAGCTTAGGTTCTATATTAACCTAAGAATAAGTTTGACTTTAAATGAAGCTAAGAATAGCTTAGGTTCTTTATTAACTAAGAATAAGTTTGACTTTAAATGAAGCTAAGAATAGCATAGGTTCTTTATTAACCTAAGAATAAGTTTGACTTTAAATGAAGCTAAGAATAGCTTATGTTCTATATTAACCTAAGAATAAGTTTGACTTTAAATGAAGCTAAGAATAGCTTAGGTTCTATATTAACCTAACAATAAGTTTGACTTTAAATGAAGCTAAGAATAGCTTAGGTTCTTTATTAACCTTAGAATAAATTTGACTTTAAATGAAGCTAAGAATAGCTTAGGTTCTATATTAACCTAGGGGATTTGACTTTAAATGAAGCTAAGAATAGCTTAGGTTCTTTATTAATAAGAATAAGTTTGACTTTAAATGAAGCTAAGAATAGCTTAGGTTCTATATTAACAGAATAAGTTTGACTTTAAATGAAGCTAAGAATAGCTTAGGTTCTTTATTAACCTAAGAATAAGTTTGACTTTAAATGAAGCTAAGAATAGCTTAGGTTCTATGTTAACCTTAGAATAAGTTTGACTTTAAATGAAGCTAAGAATAGCTTAGGTTCTTTATTAACCTAAAGAATAAGTTTGACTTTAAATGAAGCTAAGAGCCAAGCTTAGGTTCTTTATTAACCTAAGAATAAGTTTGACTTTAAATGAAGCTAAGAATAGCTTAGGTTCTTTATTAACCTAAGAATAGAAGTTTGACTTTAAATGAAGCTAAGAATAGCTTAGGTTCTTTATTAACCTATGAATAAGTTTGACTTTAAATGAAGCTAAGAATAGCTTAGGTTCTTTATTAACCTAAGAATAAAGTTTGACTTTAAATGAAGCTAAGAATAGCTTAGGTTCTTTATTAACCTATGAATAAGTTTGACTTTAAATGAAGCTAAGAATAGCTTAGGTTCTTTATTAACCTAAGAATAAGTTTGACTTTAAATGAAGCTAAGAATAGCTTAGGTTCTTTATTAACCTATGAATAAGTTTGACTTTAAATGATGCTAAGAATAGCTTAGGTTCTTTATTAACCTTAGAATAAGTTTGACTTTAAATGAAGCTAAGAATAGCTTAGAGTCCTTTATTAACCCTAAGAATAAGTTTGACTTTAAATGAAGCTAAGAATAGCTTAGGTTCTTTATTAACCTAAGAATAAGTTTGACTTTAAATGAAGCTAAGAATAGCTTAGGTTCTTTATTAACCTAAGAATAAGTTTGACTTTAACTGAAGCTAAGAATAGCTTAGGTTCTTTATTAACCTATAAGAATAAGTTTGACTTTAACTGAAGCTAAGAATAGCTTAGGTTCTATAACCTAAAGAATAAGTTTGACTTTAAATGAAGCTAAGAATAGCTTAGGTTCTATATTAACCTAAGAATAAGTTTGACTTTAAATGAAGCTAAGAATAGCTTAGGTTCTTTATTAACCTAAGAATAAGTTTGACTTTAAATGAAGCTAAGAATAGCTTAGGTTCTTTATTAACCTAAGAATAAGTTTGACTTTAAATGAAGCTAAGAATAGCTTAGGTTCTTTATTAACCCTATGAATAAGTTTCACTTTAAATGAAGCTAAAAATGGCTTAGGTTCTATATTAACCTATGAATAAGTTTGACTTTAAATGAAGCTAAGAATAGCTTAGGTTCTATATTAACCTAAGAACAAGTTTGACTTTAAATGAAGCTAAGAATAGCTTAGGTTCTTTATTAACCTATGAATAAGTTTGACTTTAAATGAAGCTAAGAATAGCTTAGGTTCTTTATTAACCTATGAATAAGTTTGACTTTAAATGAAGCTAAGAATAGCTTAGGTTCTATATTAACCTTAGAATAAGTTTGACTTTAAATGAAGCTAAGATAGCTTAGGTTCTTTATTAACTAAGAGTAAGTTTGACTTTAAATGAAGCTAAAGAATAGCTTAGGTTCTATATTAACCTAAGAATAAGTTTGCCTTTAAATGAAGCTAAGAATAGCTTAGGTCCTTTATTAACCTAAGAATAAGTTTGACTTTAAATGAAGCTAAGAATAGCTTAGGTTCTTTATTAACCCTAAGAATAAGTTTGATTTTAATTAAGCTAAAAATAGCTTAGGTTCTATATTAACCTATGAATAAGTTTGACTTTGTATGAAGCTAAGAATAGCTTAGGTTCTATATTAACCTAAGAATAAGTTTGACTTGAAATGAAGCTAAGAATAGCTTAGGTTCTATATTAACCTAAGAATAAGTTTGACTTTAAATGAAGCTAAGAATAGCTTAGGTTCTTTATTAACCTATGAATAAGTTTGACTTTAAATGAAGCTAAGAATAGCTTAGGTTCTATATTAACCTAAGAATAAGTTTGACTTTAAATGAAGCTAAGAATAGCTTAAGTTCTTTATTAACCTATATGAATAAGTTTGACTTTAAATGAAGCTAAGAATAGCTTAGGTTCTATATTAACCTAAGAATAAGTTTGACTTTAAATGAAGCTAAGAATAGCTTAGGTTCTATATTAACCTAAGAATAAGTTTGACTTTAAATGAAGCTAAGAATGGCTTAGGTTCTTTATTAACCTAAGAATAAGTTTGACTTTAAATGAAGCTAAGAATAGCTTAGGTTCTTTATTAACCTAAGAATAAGTTTGACTTTAAATGAAGCTAAGAATAGCTTAGGTTCTATATTAACCTAAGAATAAGTTTGACTTTAAATGAAGCTAAGAATAGCTTAGATTTCTTTATTAACCTATGAATAAGTTTGACTTTAAATGAAGCTAAGAATAGCTTAGGTTCTATATTAACCTAAGAATAATTTTGACTTTAAATGAAGCAAAGTATAGCTTGGTCTTTATTAACCTATGAATTAGTTTGACTTTAAATGAAGCTAAGAATAGCTTAGGTTCTATATTAACTCCTAAGAATAAGTTTGACTTTAAATGAAGCTAAGAATAGCTTAGGTTCTATATTAACACAAGAATAAGTTTGACTTTAAATGAAGCTAAGAATAGCTTAGGTTCTTTATTAACCCTAAGAATAAGTTTGACTTTAAATGAAGCTAAGAATAGCTTAGGTTCTTTATTAACTAAGAATAAGTTTGACTTTAAATGAAGCTAAGAATAGCTTATGTTCTATATTAACCTAAGAATAAGTTTGACTTTAAATGAAGCTAAGAATAGCTTAGGTTCTATATTAACTAAGAATAAGTTTGACTTTAAATGAAGCTAAGAATAGCTTAGGTTCTTTATTAACCTTAGAATAAATTTGACTTTAAATGAAGCTAAGAATAGCTTAGGTTCTATATTAACCTAAGAATAAGTTTGACTTTAAATGAAGCTAAGAATAGCTTAGGTTCTATATTAACCTAAGAATAAGTTTGACTTTAAATGAAGCTAAGAATAGCTTAGGTTCTATATTAACCTAAGAATAAGTTTGACTTTAAATGAAGCTAAGAATAGCTTAGGTTCTATATTAACCTAAGAATAAGTTTGACTTTAAATGAAGCTAAGAATAGCTTAGGTTCTATATTAACCTAAGAAGAAGTTTGACTTTAAATGAAGCTAAGAATAGCTTAGGTCCTTTATTAACCTAAGAATAAGTTTGACTTTAAATGAAGCTAAGAATAGCTTAGGTTCTTTATTAACCTAAGAATAAGTTTGATTTTTTTAATTAAGCTAAAAATAGCTTAGGTTTCTATATTAACCTATGAATAAGTTTGACTTTAAATGAAGCTAAGAATAGCTTAGGTTCTATATTAACCTAAGAATAAGTTTGACTTGAAATGAAGCTAAGAATAGCTTAGGTTCTTTATTAACCTAAGAATAAGTTTGACTTTAAATGAAGCTAAGAATAGCTTAGGTTCTTTATTAACCTATGAATAAGTTTGACTTTAAATGAAGCTAAGAATAGCTTAGGTTCTTTATTAACCTAAGAATAAGTTTGACTTTAAATGAAGCTAAGAATAGCTTAGGTTCTTTATTAACCTATGAATATGTTTGACTTTAAATGATGCTAAGAATAGCTTAGGTTCTTTATTAACCTTAGAATAAGTTTGACTTTAAATGAAGCTAAGAATAGCTTAGGTCCTTTATTAACCTAAGAATAAGTTTGACTTTAAATGAAGCTAAGAATAGCTTAGGTTCTTTATTAACCCTAAGAATAAGTTTGACTTTAAATGAAGCTAAGAATAGCTTAGGTTCTTTATTAACCTAAAGAATAAGTTTGACTTTAACTGAAGCTAAGAATAGCTTAGGTTCTTTATTAACCTAAGAATAAGTTTGACTTTAACTGAAGCTAAGAATAGCTTAGGTTCTATATTAACCTAAGAATAAGTTTGACTTTAAATGAAGCTAAGAATAGCTTAGATTCCATATTAACCTAAGAATAAAGTTTGACTTTAAATGAAGCTAAGAATAGCTTAGGTTCTTTATTAACCTAAGAATAAGTTTGACTTTAAATGAAGCTAAGAATAGCTTAGGTTCTTTATTAACCTAAGAATAAGTTTGACTTTAAATGAAGCTAAGAATAGCTTAGGTTCTTTATTAACCTATGAATAAGTTTGACTTTAAATGAAGCTAAAAATAGCTTAGGTTCTATATTAACCTATGAATAAGTTTGACTTTAAATGAAGCTAAGAATAGCTTAGGTTCTATATTAACTAGAAGTTTGACTTTAAATGAAGCTAAGAATAGCTTAGGTTCTTTATTAACCTATGAATAAGTTTGACTTTAAATGAAGCTAGAGCTAAGCTTAGGTTCTTTATTAACCTATGAATAAGTTTGACTTTAAATGAAGCTAAGAATAGCTTAGGGTTCTATATTAACCTTAGAATAAGTTTGACTTTAAATGAAGCTAAGATAGCTTAGGTTCTTTATTAACCTAAAATTAAGTTTGACTTTAAGTGAAGCTAAGAATAGCTTAGGTTCTATATTAACCTAAGAATAAGTTTGCCTTTAAATGAAGCTAAGAATAGCTTAGGTCCTTTATTAACCTAAGAATAAGTTTGACTTTAAATGAAGCTAAGAATAGCTTAGGTTCTTTATTAACCTAAGAATAAGTTTGATTTTAATTAAGCTAAAAATAGCTTAGGTTCTATATTAACCTATGAATAAGTTTGACTTTAAATGAAGCTAAGAATAGCTTAGGTTCTATATTAACCTAAGAATAAGTTTGACTTGAAATGAAGCTAAGAATAGCTTAGGTTCTATATTAACCTAAGAATAAGTTTGACTTTAAATGAAGCTAAGAATAGCTTAGGTTCTTTATTAACCTATGAATAAGTTTGACTTTAAATGAAGCTAAGAATAGCTTAGGTTCTATATTAACCTAAGAATAAGTTTGACTTTAAATGAAGCTAAGAATAGCTTAAGTTCTTTATTAACCTATGAATAAGTTTGACTTTAAATGAAGCTAAGAATAGCTTAGGTTCTATATTAACCTAAGAATAAGTTTGACTTTAAATGAAGCTAAGAATAGCTTAGGTTCTATATTAACCTAAGAATAAGTTTGACTTTAAATGAAGCTAAGAATAGCTTAGGTTCTTTATTAACCTAAGAATAAGTTTGACTTTAAATGAAGCTAAGAATAGCTTAGGTTCTTTATTAACCTAAGAATAAGTTTGACTTTAAATGAAGCTAAGAATAGCTTAGGTTCTATATTAACCTAAGAATAAGTTTGACTTTAAATGAAGCTAAGAATAGCTTAGGTTCTTTATTAACCTATGAATAAGTTTGACTTTAAATGAAGCTAAGAATAGCTTAGGTTCTATATTAACCTAAGAATAATTTTGAATTTAAATG
>JBBBDQ010027453.1:0-16819 GCA_037127315.1 Ascarosepion bandense | reverse complement strand
AATCATTCTTTCACGCATACAGCCAACACCAGTATAAGGAAAGAGCATAGAGACATTCATTTACGCATACAGCCAATACCAGTGCAAGTAAAGTGCATAGAGTCATTCTTTCACGCATACAGCCAACACCAGTATAAGGAAAGAGCATAGAGACATTCATTCACGCATACAGCCAATACCAGTACAAGTAAAGTGCATAGAGTCATTCTTTCACGCATACAGCCAACACCAGTATAAGGAAAGAGCATAGAGACATTCATTTACGCATACAGCCAATACCAGTGCAAGTAAAGTGCATAGAGTCATTCTTTCACGCATACAGCCAACACCAGTATAAGGAAAGAGCATAGAGACATTCATTCACGCATACAGCCAGTACCATTATAAGAAATGAGCATACAGACATTCATTCAGGCATACAGCCAATACCAGTACAAATAAAGTGCATAGAGTCATTCTTTCCCGCATACCGCCAATACCAGTATAAGGAAATAGCATAGAGACATTCATTCACGCATACAGCCAATACCAGTATAAGGAAAGAGCATAGAGACATTCATTCACGCATACAGCCCATACCATTATAAGGAAAGAGCATAGAGACATTCCTTCACGCATACAGCCAGTACCATTATAAGAAATGAGCATACAGACATTCATTCAGGCATACAGCCAATACCAGTGCAAGTAAAGTGCATAGAGTCATTCTTTCACGCATACAGCCAACACCAGTATAAGGAAAGAGCATAGAGACATTCATTTACGCATACAGCCAATACCAGTGCAAGTAAAGTGCATAGAGTCATTCTTTCACGCATACAGCCAATACCAGTATAAGGAAAGTGTATAGAGACATTCATTCACGCATACAGCCAATACCAGTGCAAGTAAAGTGCATAGAGTCATTCTTTCACGCATACAGCCAATACCAGTATAAGGAAAGTGTATAGAGACATTCATTCACGCATACAGCCAATACCAGTACAAATAAAGTGCATAGAGTCATTCTTTCCCTGCATACCGCCAATACCAGTATAAGGAAATAGCATAGAGACATTCATTCACGCATACAGCCAATACCAGTATAAGGAAAGAGCATAGAGACATTCTATTCACGCATACAGCCCATACCATTATAAGGAAAGAGCATAGAGACATTCCTTCACGCATACAGCCAGTACCATTATAAGAAATGAGCATACAGACATTCATTCAGGCATACAGCCAATACCAGTGCAAGTAAAGTGCATAGAGTCATTCTTTCACGCATACAGCCAACACCAGTATAAGGAAAGAGCATAGAGACATTCATTTACGCATACAGCCAATACCAGTGCAAGTAAAGTGCATAGAGTCATTCTTTCACGCATACAGCCAACACCAGTATAAGGAAAGAGCATAGAGACATTCCTTCACGCATACAGCCAGTACCATTATAAGAAATGAGCATACAGACATTCATTCAGGCATACAGCCAATACCAGTGCAAGTAAAGTGCATAGAGTCATTCTTTCACGCATACAGCCAACACCAGTATAAGGAAAGAGCATAGAGACATTCATTTACGCATACAGCCAATACCAGTACAAGTAAAGTGCATAGAGTCATTCTTTCACGCATACAGCCAACACCAGTATAAGGAAAGAGCATAGAGACATTCATTTACGCATACAGCCAATACCAGTGCAAGTAAAGTGCATAGAGTCATTCTTTCACGCATACAGCCAACACCAGTATAAGGAAAGAGCATAGAGACATTCATTTACGCATACAGCCAATACCAGTACAAGTAAAGTGCATAGAGTCATTCTTTCACGCATACAGCCAACACCAGTATAAGGAAAGAGCATAGAGACATTCATTTACGCATACAGCCAATACCAGTGCAAGTAAAGTGCATAGAGTCATTCTTTCACGCATACAGCCAACACCAGTATAAGGAAAGAGCATAGAGACATTCATTTACGCATACAGCCAATACCAGTACAAGTAAAGTGCATAGAGTCATTCTTTCACGCATACAGCCAACACCAGTATAAGGAAAGAGCATAGAGACATTCCTTCACGCATACAGCCAGTACCATTATAAGAAATGAGCATACAGACATTCATTCAGGCATAGAGCCAATACCAGTGCAAGTAAAGTGCATAGAGTCATTCTTTCACGCATACAGCCAACACCAGTATAAGGAAAGAGCATAGAGACATTCATTTACGCATACAGCCAATACCAGTACAAGTAAAGTGCATAGAGTCATTCTTTCACGCATACAGCCAACACCAGTATAAGGAAAGAGCATAGAGACATTCATTTACGCATACAGCCAATACCAGTGCAAGTAAAGCATAGAGTCATTCTTTCACGCATACAGCCAACACCAGTATAATGAGTAGCATAGAGACATTCCTTCACGCATACAGCCAGTACCATTATAAGAAATGAGCATACAGACATTCATTCAGGCATACAGCCAATACCAGTGCAAGTAAAGTATAGAGTCATTCTTTCACGCATACAGCCAACACCAGTATAAGGAAAGAGCATAGAGACATTCATTTACGCATACAGCCAATACCAGTACAAGTAAAGTGCATAGAGTCATTCTTTCACGCATACAGCCAACACCAGTATAAGGAAAGAGCATAGAGACATTCATTTACGCATACAGCCAATACCAGTGCAAGTAAAGTGCATAGAGTCATTCTTTCACGCATACAGCCAACACCAGTATAAGGAAAAAGCATAGAGACATTCATTCACGCATACAGCCAGTACCATTATAAGAAATGAGCATACAGACATTCATTCAGGCATACAGCCAATACCAGTGCAAGTAAAGTGCATAGAGTCATTCTTTCACGCATACAGCCAACACCAGTATAAGGAAAGAGCATAGAGACATTCATTTACGCATACAGCCAATACCAGTGCAAGTAAAGTGTGACAGAGTCATTCTTGTGCATACAGCCAATACCAGTATAAGGAAAGAGCATAGAGACATTCATTACGCATACAGCCAATACCAGTACAAGTAAAGTGCATAGAGTCATTCTTTCACGCATACAGCCAACACCAGTATAAGGAAAGAGCATAGAGACATTCATTTACGCATACAGCCAATACCAGTACAAGTAAAGGCATAGAGAGTCATTCTTTCACGCATACAGCCAATACCAGTATAAGGAAAGAGCATAGAGACATTCATTTACGCATACAGCCAATACCAGTACAAGTAAAGTGCATAGAGTCATTCTTTCACGCATACAGCCAACACCAGTATAAGGAAAGAGCATAGAGACATTCATTTACGCATACAGCCAATACCAGTGCAAGTAAAAGTGCATAGAGTCATTCTTTCACGCATACAGCCAACACCAGTATAAGGAAAGAGCATAGAGACATTCATTTACGCATACAGCCAATACCAGTACAAGTAAAAGTGCATAGAGTCATTCTTTCAATGCATACAGCCAACACCAGTATAAGGAAAGAGCATAGAGACATTCATTCACGCATACAGCCAGTACCATTATAAGAAATGAGCATACAGACATTCATTCACGCATACAGCCAATACCAGTATAAGAGATATAGAGACATTCATTTACGCATACAGCCAATACCAGTACAAGTAAAGTGCATAGAGTCATTCTTTCACGCATACAGCCAATACCAGTATAAGGAAAGAGCATAGAGACATTCATTCACGCATACAGCCACACCAGTACAAGTAAAGTGCATAGAGTCATTCTTTCACGCATACAGCCAATACCAGTATAAGGGAAATAGCATAGAGATATCTATTCACGTATACAGCCAATACCAGTACAAGTAAAGTGCATAGAGTCATTCTTCGTATTTACAGCCAACACCAGTATAAGGAAAGAGTATACAGAGACATTCATTTACGCATACAGCCAATACCAGTACAAGTAAAGTGCATAGAGTCATTCTTTCACGCATACAGCCAACACCAGTATAAGGAAAGAGCATAGAGACATTCATTTACGCAGCATACAGCCAATACCAGTACAAGTAAAGTGCATAGAATGACTTTTCACGCATACAGCCAACACCAGTATAAGGAAAGAGCATAGAGACATCTATTTACGCATACAGCCAATACCAGTACAAGTAAAGTATAGAGTCATTCTTTCACGCATATGCCAACACCAGTATAAGGAAAGAGCATAGAGACATTCATTACGCATACAGCCAATACCAGTACAAGTAAAGTGCATAGAGTCATTCTTTCACGCATACAGCCAACACCAGTATAAGGAAAGAGCATAGAGACATTCATTCACGCATACAGCCAATACCAGTACAAGTAAAGTGCATAGAGCTGTCTTTCACGCATACAGCCAATACCAGTATAAGAAATAGCATAGAGACATTCATTCACGCATACAGCCAATACCAGTACAAGGAAGTAAAGATAGAGTCATTCTTTCACGCATACAGCCAACACCAGTATAAGGAAAGAGCATAGAGACATTCATTCACGCATACAGCCAATACCAGTACAAGTAAAGTGCATAGAGTCATTCTTTCACGCATACAGCCAACACCAGTATAAGGAAAGAGCATCTAGACATTCATTTACGCATACAGCCAATACCAGTACAAGTAAAGTGCATAGAGTCATTCTTTCACGCATACAGCCAACACCAGTATAAGGAAAGAGCATAGAGACATTCATTCACGCATACAGCCAATACCAGTACAAGTAAAGTGCATAGAGTCATTCTTTTCACGCATACAGCCAATACCAGTATAAGGAAATAGCATAGAGACATTCATTCACGCATACAGCCACTACCAGTACAAGTAAAGTGCATAGAGTCATTCTTTCACGCATACAGCCAACACCAGTATAAGGAAAGAGCATAGAGACATTCATTCACGCATACAGCCAATACCAGTACAAGTAAAGTGCATAGAGTCATTCTTTCACGCATACAGCCAACACCAGTATAAGGAAAGAGCATAGAGACATTCATTCACGCATACAGCCAATACCAGTACAAGTAAAGCGTGCATAGAGTCATTCTTTCACGCATACAGCCAACACCAGTATAAGGAAAGAGCATAGAGACATTCATTTACGCATACAGCCAATACCAGTGCAAGTAAAGTGCATAGAGTCATTCTTTCACGCATACAGCCAATACCAGTATAAGGAAAGTGTATAAGACATTCATTCACGCATACAGCCAATACCAGTGCAAGTAAAGTGCATAGAGTCATTCTTTCACGCATACAGCCAATACCAGTATAAGGAAAGTGTATAGAGACATTCATTCACGCATACAGCCAATACCAGTACAAATAAAGTGCATAGAGTCATTCTTTTCCCGCATACCGCCAATACCAGTATAAGGAAATAGTATAGAGACATTCATTCACGTATACAGCCAATACCAGTATAAGGAAAGAGCATAGAGACATTCATTCACGCATACAGCCCATACCATTATAAGGGAAGAGCATAGAGACATTCCTTCACGCATACAGCCAGTACCATTATAAGAAATGAGCATACAGACATTCATTCAGGCATACAGCCAATACCAGTGCAAGTAAAGTGCATAGAGTCATTCTTTCACGCATACAGCCAACACCAGTATAAGGAAAGAGCATAGAGACATCTATTTACGCATACAGCCAATACTGCAAGTAAAGTGCATAGAGTCATTCTTTCACGCATACAGCCAACACCAGTATAAGGAAAGAGCATAGAGACATTCATTTACGCATACAGCCAATACCAGTACAAGTAAAGTGCATAGAGTCATTCTTTCACGCATACAGCCAACACCAGTATAAGGAAAGAGCATAGAGACATTCATTCACGCATACAGCCAATACCAGTGCAAGTAAAGTGCATAGAGTCATTCTTTCACGCATACAGCCAACACCAGTATAAGGAAAGAGCATAGAGACATTCATTTACGCATACAGCCAATACCAGTACAAGTAAAGTGCATAGAGTCATTCTTTCACGCATACAGCCAACACCAGTATAAGGAAAGAGCATAGAGACATTCATTTACGCATACAGCCAATACCAGTGCAAGTAAAGTGCATAGAGAGTTCTTTCACGCATACAGCCAACACCAGTATAAGGAAAGAGCATAGAGACATTCATTTACGCATACAGCCAATACCAGTGCAAGTAAAGTGTATAGAGTCATTCTTTCACGCATACAGCCAATACCAGTATAAGGAAAGTGTATAGAGACATTCATTCACGCATACAGCCAATACCAGTGCAAGTAAAGTGCATAGAGTCATTCTTTCACGCATACAGCCAATACCAGTATAAGGGAAAGTGTATAGAGACATTCATTCACGCATACAGCCAATACCAGTACAAATCAAGTGCATAGAGTCATTCTTTCCCGCATACCGCCAATACCAGTATAAGGAAATAGCATAGAGACATCTATTCACGCATACAGCCAATACCAGTATAAGGAAAGAGCATAGAGACATTCATTCACGCATACAGCCCATACCATTATAAGGAAAGACATAGAGACATTCCTTCACGCATACAGCCAGTACCATTATAAGAAATGAGCATACAGACATTCATTCAGGCATACAGCCAATACCAGTGCAAAGGAAGTGCATAGAGTCATTCTTTCACGCATACAGCCAATACCAGTATAAGGAAAGAGCATAGAGACATCTATTCACGCATACAGCCCATACCATTATAAGGAAAGAGCATAGAGACATTCCTTCACGCATACAGCCAGTACCATTATAAGAAATGAGCATACAGACATTCATTCAGGCATACAGCCAATACCAGTGCAAGTAAAGTGCATAGAGTCATTCTTTCACGCATACAGCCAACACCAGTATAAGGAAAGAGCATAGAGACATTCATTTACGCATACAGCCAATACCAGTGCAAGTAAAGTGCATAGAGTCATTCTTTCACGCATACAGCCAACACCAGTATAAGGAAAGAGCATAGAGACATTCATTTACGCATATACAGCCAATACCAGTGCAAGTAAAGTGCATAGAGTCATTCTTTCATGCATACAGCCAACACCAGTATAAGGAAAGAGCATAGAGACATTCATTTACGCATACAGCCAATACCAGTACAAGTAAAGTATAGAGTCATTCTTTCACGCATACAGCCAACACCAGTATAAGGAAAGAGCATAGAGACATTCATTTACGCATACAGCCAATACCAGTACAAGTAAAGTGCATAGAGTCATTCTTTCACGCATACAGCCAATACCAGTATAAGGAAAGAGCATAGAGACATTCATTTACGCATACAGCCAATACCAGTGCAAGTAAAGTGCATAGGAGTCATTCTTTCACGCATACAGCCAACACCAGTATAAGGAAAGAGCATAGAGACATTCATTTACGCATACAGCCAATACCAGTGCAAGTAAAGTAGTATAGAGTCATTCTTTTCACGCATACAGCCAACACCAGTATAAGGGAAAGAGCATAGAGACATTCATTTACGCATACAGCCAATACCAGTACAAGTAAAGTGCATAGAGTCATTCTTTCACGCATACAGCCAATACCAGTATAAGGAAAGAGCATAGAGACATTCATTTACGCATACAGCCACTACCAGTACAAGTAAAGTGCATAGAGTCATTCTTTCACGCATACAGCCAACACCAGTATATAGAAAGAGCATAGAGACATTCATTTACGCATACAGCCAATACCAGTACAAGTAAAAGTATAGAGTCATTCTTTCACGCATACAGCCAACACCAGTATAAGGAAAGAGCATAGAGACATTCATTCACGCATACAGCCAATACCAGTGCAAGTAAAGTGCATAGAGTCATTCTTTCACGCATACAGCCAACACCAGTATAAGGAAAGAGCATAGAGACATTCATTCACGCATACAGCCTCCATACCATTATAAGGAAAAGAGCATAGAGACATTCCTTCACGCATACAGCCAGTACCATTATAAGAAATGAGCATACAGACATTCATTCAGGCATACAGCCAATACCAGTGCAAGTAAAGTGCATAGAGTCATTCTTTCACGCATACAGCCAATACCAGTATAGCGTTATTACAGAGTCATTCATTTACGCATACAGCCAATACCAGTGCAAGTAAAGTGCATAGAGTCATTCTTTTCACACGCATACAGCCAACACCAGTATAAGGAAAGAGCATAGAGACATTCATTCACGCATACAGCCAATACCAGTGCAAGTAAAGTGCATAGAGTCATTCTTTCACGTATACAGCCAATACCAGTATAAGGAAAGTGTATAGAGACATTCATTCACGCATACAGCCAATACCAGTGCAAGTAAAGTGCATAGAGTCATTCTTCACGCATACAGCCAATACCAGTATAAGGAAAGGCATAGAGACATTCATTCACGCATACAGCCAATACCAGTAAAGTGCATAGAGTCATTCTTTCACGCATACAGCCAATACCAGTATAAGGAAAGAGCATAGAGACATTCATTCACGCATACAGCCAATACCAGTGCAAGTAAAGTGCATAGAGTCATTCTTTCACGCATACACAATACCAGTATAAGGAAAGCGTATAGAGACATTCATTCACGCATACAGCCAATACCAGTGCAAGTAAAGTGCATAGAGTCATTCTTTCACGCATACAGCCAATACCAGTATAAGGAAAGCGTATAGAGACATTCATTCACGCATACAGCCAATACCAGTGCAAGTAAAGTGCATAGAGTCATTCTTTCACGCATACAGCCAATACCATTATAAGAAATGAGCATACAGACATTCATTCAGGCATACAGCCAATACCAGTGCAAGTAAAGTGCATAGAGTCATTCTTTCACGCATACAGCCAACACCAGTATAAGGAAAGAGCATAGAGACATTCATTTACGCATACAGCCAATACCAGTACAAGTAAAGTGCATAGAGTCATTCTTTCACGCATACAGCCAACACCAGTATAAGGAAAGAGCATAGAGACATTCATTTACGCATACAGCCAATACCAGTGCAAGTAAAGTGCATAGAGTCATTCTTTCACGCATACAGCCAACACCAGTATAAGGAAAGAGCATAGAGACATTCATTCACGCATACAGCCAGTACCATTATAAGAAATGAGCATACAGACATTCATTCAGGCATACAGCCAATACCAGTGCAAGTAAAGTGCATAGAGTCATTCTTTCACGCATACAGCCAACACCAGTATAAGGAAAGAGCATAGAGACATTCATTTACGCATACAGCCAATACCAGTGCAAGTAAAGTGCATAGAGTCATTCTTTCACGCATACAGCCAATACCAGTATAAGGAAAGAGCATAGAGACATTCATTTACGCATACAGCCAATACCAGTACAAGTAAAGTGCATAGAGTCATTCTTTCACGCATACAGCCAACACCAGTATAAGGACAGAGCATAGAGACATTCATTTACGCATACAGCCAATACCAGTACAAGTAAAGTGCATAGAGTCATTCTTTCACGCATACAGCCAATACCAGTATAAGGAAAGAGCATAGAGACATTCATTTACGCATACAGCCAATACCAGTACAAGTAAAGTGCATAGAGCTATTCTTTCACGCATACAGCCAACACCAGTATAAGGAAAGAGCATAGAGACATTCATTTACGCATACAGCCAATACCAGTGCAAGTAAAGTGCATAGAGTCATTCTTTCACGCATACAGCCAACACCAGTATAAGGAAAGAGCATAGAGACATTCATTTACGCATACACAGCCAATACCAGTACAAGTAAAGTATAGAGTCATTCTTTCACGCATACAGCCAACACCAGTATAAGGAAAGAGCATAGAGACATTCATTCACGCATACAGCCAGTACCATTATAAGAAATGAGCATACAGACATTCATTCACGCATACAGCCAATACCAGTATAAGTAAAGAGCATAGAGACATTCATTTACGTATTACAGCCAATAATAGTACAAGTAAAGTATAGAGTCATTCTTTCACGTACATAGCCAATACCAGTATAAGGAAAGAGCATAGAGACATTCATTCACGCATACAGCCAATACCAGTACAAGTAAAGTGCATAGAGTCATTCTTTCACGCATACAGCCAATACCAGTATAAGGAAATAGCATAGAGACATTCATTCACGCATACAGCCAATACCAGTACAAGTAAAGTGCATAGAGTCATTCTTTCACGCATACAGCCAACACCAGTATAAGGAAAGAGCATAGAGGACATTCACATTTACGTATACAGCCAATACCAGTACAAGTAAAGTGCATAGAGTCATTCTTTCACGCATACAGCCAACACCAGTATAAGGAAAGAGCATAGGAGACATCACTTACGCATACAGCCAATACCAGTACAAGTAAAGTGCATAGAGTCATTCTTTCACGCATACAGCCAACACCAGTATAAGGAAAGAGCATAGAGACATTCATTTACGCATACAGCCAATACCAGTACAAGTAAAGCAGTATAGAGTCATTCTTTCACGCATACAGCCAACACTCAGTATAAGGAAAGAGCATAGAGACATTCATTTACGCATACAGCCAATACCAGTACAAGTAAAGTGCATAGAGTCATTCTTTCACGCATACAGCCAACACCAGTATAAGGAAAGAGCATAGAGACATCTATTCACGCATACAGCCAATACCAGTACAAGTAAAGGCATATGGAGTCATTTTCACATGCATACAGCCAATACCAGTATAAGGAAATAGTATAGAGACATCTATTCACGCATACAGCCAATACCAGTACAAGTAAAGTGTATAGAGTCATTCTTTCACGCATACAGCCAACACCATATAAGGAAAGAGCATAGAGACATTCATTCACGCATACAGCCAATACCAGTACAAGTAAAGTGCATAGAGTCATTCTTTCACGCATACAGCCAACACCAGCATAAGGAAAGAGCATCTAGACATTCATTTACGCATACAGCCACCAGTACAAGTAAAGTGCATAGAGTCATTCTTTCACGCATACAGCCAACACCAGTATAAGGAAAGATACAGAGACATTCATTCACGCATACAGCCAATACCAGTACAAGTAAAGTATAGAGTCATTCTTTCACGCATACAGCCAATACCAGTATAAGGAAATAGCATAGAGACATTCATTCACGCATACAGCCAATACCATTACAAGTAAAGTATAGAGTCATTCTTTCACGCATACAGCCAACACCAGTATACAGGGAAAGAGCATAGAGACATTCATTCACGCATACAGCCAAACCAGTACAAGTAAAGTGCATAGAGTCATTCTTTCACGCATACAGCCAACACCAGTATAAGGAAAGAGCATAGAGACATTCATTCACGCATACAGCCAATACCACACAAGTAAAGGTATAGAGTCATTCTTTTCACGCATACAGCCAACACCAGTATAAGGAAAGAGCATACAGAGACATTCATTTACGCATACAGCCAATACCAGTGCAAGTAAAGTGCATAGAGTCATTCTTTCACGCATACAGCCAATACCAGTATAAGGAAAGTGTATAGAGACATTCATTCACGCATACAGCCAATACCAGTGCAAGTAAAGTGCATAGAGTCATTCTTTCACGCATACAGCCAATACCAGTATAAGGAAAGTGTATAGAGACATTCATTCACGCATACAGCCAATACCAGTACAAAATAAAGTGCATAGAGTCATTCTTTCCCGCATACCTACAATACTAAAGAGCATGGAAATAGCATAGAGACATTCATTCACGCATACAGCCAATACCAGTATAAGGAAAGAGCATAGAGACATTCATTCACGCATACAGCCCATACCATTATAAGGAAAGAGCATAGAGACATTCCTTCACGCATACAGCCAGTACCATTATAAGAAATGAGCATACAGACATTCATTCAGGCATACAGCCAATACCAGTGCAAGTAAAGTGCATAGAGTCATTCTTTCACGCATACAGCCAACACCAGTATAAGGAAAGAGCATAGAGACATTCATTTACGCATACAGCCAATACCAGTGCAAGTAAAGTATAGAGTCATTCTTTCACGCATACAGCCAACACCAGTATAAGGAAAGAGCATAGAGACATTCATTTACGCATACAGCCAATACCAGTACAAGTAAAGTGCATAGAGCTATTCTTTCACGCATACAGCCAACACCAGTATAAGGAAAGAGCATAGAGACATTCATTCACGCATACAGCCAATACCAGTGCAAAAGTGCATAGAGTCATTCTTTGCACATACAGCCAACACCAGTATAAGGAAAGAGCATAGAGACATTCATTTACGCATACAGCCAATACCAGTACAAGTAAAGTGCATAGAGTCATTCTTTCACGCATACAGCCAACACCAGTATAAGGAAAGAGCATAGAGACATTCATTTACGCATACAGCCAATACCAGTGCAAGTAAAGTGCATAGAGTCATTCTTTCACGCATACAGCCAACACCAGTATAAGGAAAGAGCATAGAGACATTCATTTACGCATACAGCCAATACCAGTGCAAGTAAAGTGCATAGAGTCATTCTTTCACGCATACAGCCAATACCAGTATATGTAGGGTGTATAGAGACATTCATTCACGCATACAGCCAATACCAGTGCAAGTAAAGTGCATAGAGTCATTCTTTCACGCATACAGCCAATACCAGTATAAGGAAAGCTGTATAGAGACATTCATTCACGCATACAGCCAATACCAGTACAAATCAAGTGCATAGAGCTTATTCTTTCCCGCATACCGCCAATACCAGTATAAGGAAATAGCATAGAGACATTCATTCACGCATACAGCCAATACCAGTATAAGGAAAGAGCATAGAGACATTCATTCACGCATACAGCCCATACCATTATAAGGAAAGAGCACAGAGACATTCCTTCACGCATACAGCCAGTACCATTATAAGAAATGAGCATACAGACATTCATTCAGGCATACAGCCAATACCAGTGCAAGTAAAGTGCATAGAGTCATTCTTTCACGCATACAGCCAATACCAGTATAAGGAAAGAGCATAGAGACATTCATTCACGCATACAGCCCATACCATTATAAGGAAAGAGCATAGAGACATTCCTTCACGCATACAGCCAGTACCATTATAAGAAATGAGCATACAGACATTCATTCAGGCATACAGCCAATACCAGTGCAAGTAAAGTGCATAGAGTCATTCTTTCACGCATACAGCCAACACCAGTATAAGGAAAGAGCATAGAGACATTCATTTACGCATACAGCCAATACCAGTACAAAGTGCATAGAGTCATTCTTTCACGCATACAGCCAACACCAGTATAAGGAAAGAGCATAGAGACATTCATTTACGCATACAGCCAATACCAGTGCAAGTAAAGTGCATAGAGTCATTCTTTCACGCATACAGCCAACACCAGTATAAGGAAAGAGTATAGAGACATTCATTTACGCATACAGCCAATACCAGTACAAGTAAAGTGCATAGAGTCATTCTTTCACGCATACAGCCAACACCAGTATAAGGAAAGAGCATAGAGACATTCATTTATGCATACAGCCAATACCAGTACAAGTAAAGTGCATAGAGTCATTCTTTCACGCATACAGCCAATACCAGTATAAGGAAAGAGCATAGAGACATTCATTTACGCATACAGCCAATACCAGTGCAAGTAAAGTGCATAGAGTCATTCTTTTCACGCATACAGCCAACACCAAAGTATAAGGAAAGAGCATAGAGACATTCATTTACGCATACAGCCAATACCAGTGCAAGTAAAGTGCATAGAGTCATTCTTTCACGCATACAGCCAACACCAGTATAAGGAAAGAGCATAGAGACATTCATTTACGCATACAGCCAATACCAGTACAAGTAAAGTGCATAGAGTCATTCTTTCACGCATACAGCCAATACCAGTATAAGGAAAGAGCATAGAGACATTCATTTACGCATACAGCCAATACCAGTACAAAAGTGCATAGAGTCATTCTTTCACGCATACAATAACACCAGTATAAGGAAAGAGCATAGAGACATTCATTTACGCATACAGCCAATACCAGTACAAGTAAAGTGCATAGAGTCATTCTTTCACGCATACAGCCAACACCAGTATAAGGAAAGAGCATAGAGACATTCATTCACGCATACAGCCAATACCAGTGCAAGTAAAGTGCATAGAGTCATTCTTTCACGCATACAGCCAACACCAGTATAAGGAAAGAGCATAGAGACATTCATTCACGCATACAGCCCATACCATTATAAGGAAAGAGCATAGAGACATTCCTTCACGCATACAGCCAGTACCATTATAAGAAATGAGCATACAGACATTCATTCAGGCATACAGCCAATACCAGTGCAAGTAAAGTGCATAGAGTCATTCTTTCACGCATACAGCCAATACCAGTATAAGGAAAGAGCATAGAGTCATTCATTTACGCATACAGCCAATACCAGTGCAAGTAAAGTGCATAGAGTCATTCTTTCACGCATACAGCCAACACCAGTATAAGGAAAGAGCATAGAGACATTCATTCACGCATACAGCCAATACCAGTGCAAGTAAAGTATAGAGTCATTCTTTCACGCATACAGCCAATACCAGTATAAGGAAAGTGTATAGAGACATTCATTCACGCATACAGCCAATACCAGTGCAAGTAAAGTGCATAGAGTCATTCTTTCACGCATACAGCCAATAATAGTATAAGGAAAGCGTATAGAGACATTCATTCACGCATACAGCCAATACCAGTGCAAGTAAAGTGCATAGAGTCATTCTTTCACGCATACAGCCAATACCAGTATAAGGGCATAAGAGCATAGAGACATTCATTCACGTACATACAGCCAATACCAGTGCAAGTAAAGTGCATAGAGTCATTCTTTCACGCATACAGCCAATACCAGTATAAGGAAAGCGTATAGAGACATTCATTCACGCATACAGCCAATACCAGTGCAAGTAAAGTGCATAGAGTCATTTTTTCACGCATACAGCCAACACCAGTATAAGGAAAGAGCATAGAGACATTCATTCACGCATACAGCCAATACCAGTGCAAGTAAAGTGCATAGAGTCATTCTTTCACGCATACAGCCAATACCAGTATAAGGAAAGAGCATAGAGTCATTCATTTACGCATACAGCCAATACCAGTGCAAGTAAAGTGCATAGAGTCATTCTTTCACGCATACAGCCAACACCAGTATAAGGAAAGAGCATAGAGACATTCATTCACGCATACAGCCAATACCAGTGCAAGTAAAGTGCATAGAGTCATTCTTTCACGCATACAGCCAATACCAGTATAAGGAAAGTGTATAGAGACATTCATTCACGCATACAGCCAATACCAGTGCAAGTAAAGTGCATAGAGTCATTCTTTCACGCATACAGCCAATACCAGTAAGGGAAAGCGTATAGAGACATTCATTCACGCATACAGCCAATACCAGTGCAAGTAAAGTGCATAGAGTCATTCTTTCACGCATACAGCCAATACCAGATAAGGAAAGCGTATAGAGACATTCATTCACGCATACAGCCAATACCAGTGCAAGTAAAGTGCATAGAGCTTGCCTTTTCCACGCATACAGCCAATACCAGTATATGTAGAAAGCGTATAGAGACATTCATTCACGCATACAGCCAATACCAGTGCAAGTAAAGTGCATAGAGTCGGTTTTTTCACGTATACAGCCAATGCCAGTATAAGGAAAGAGCATAGAGACATTCATTCACGCATACAGCCAATACCAGTACAAGTAAAGTGCATAGAGTCATTCTTTCACGCATACAGCCAATACCAGTATAAGGAAAGCGTATAGAGACATTCATTCACGCATACAGCCAATACCAGTATAAGGAAAGAGCATAGAGTCATTCATTCACGCAAACAGCCAATACCAGTATAAGGAAAGAGCATAGAGACATTCATTCACGCATACAGCCAATACCAGTACAAGTAAAGTGCATAGAGTCATTCTTTCACGCATACAGCCAATACCAATATAAGGAAAGAGCATAGAGACATTCATTCACGCATACAGCCAATACCAATACAAGTAAAGTGCATAGAGTCATTCTTTCTCGCATACAGCCAATACCAGTATAAGGAAAGACTATAGAGACATTCATTCACGCATACAGCCAATACCAGTATAAGGAAAGAGCATAGAGACATTCATTCACGCATACAGCCAATACCAGTACAAGTAAAGTGCATAGAGTCATTCTTTCACGCATACAGCCAATACCAGTATAAGGAAAGAGCATAGAGACATTCATTCACGCATACAGCCAATACCAGTATAAGGGAAGAGCATAGAGGCATTCATTATAGCATACAGCCAATACCAGTACAAGTAAAGATCATAGAGACATTCATTCACGCATACAGCCAATACCAGCAGAAGGAAAGCGTATACAGGCATTCATTCACGCATACAGCCAATACCAGTACAAGTAAAGTGCATAGAGTCATTCTTTCACGCATACAGCCAATACCAGTATAAGGAATGTGTATAGAGACATTCATTCACGCATACAGCCAATACCAGTATAAGGAAAGAGCATAGAGACATTCATTCACGCATACAGCCAATACCAGTATAAGGAAAGAGCATAGAGACATTCATTCACGCATAGAGCCAATACCAGTACAAGTAAAGTGCATAGAGTCATTCTTTCACGCATAGAGCCAATACCAGTATAAGGAAAGAGCATAGAGACATTCATTCACGCATACAGCCAATACCAGTATGAGGAAAGAGCATAGAGACATTCATTCACGCATACAGCCAATACCAG
>JBBBDQ010027449.1:5000-7500 GCA_037127315.1 Ascarosepion bandense | reverse complement strand
TAGATAGATAGATAGATATGGACAGACATAGATAGATATGGACAGACATAGATAGATAGATAGATAGATAGATAGATAGATATGGACAGACATAGATAGATAGATAGATAGATATGGACAGACATAGATAGATAGATAGATAGATATGGACAGACATAGATAGATAGATAGATAGATAGATAGATATGGACAGACATAGATAGATAGATAGATAGATAGATATGGACAGACATAGATAGATAGATAGATATGGACAGACATAGATAGATAGATAGATATGGACAGACATAGATAGATAGATAGATAGATAGATAGATAGACAGACATAGATAGATAGATAGATAGATAGATAGATAGATATGGACAGACATAGATAGATAGATAGATAGATATGGACAGACATAGATAGATAGATAGATAGATAGATATGGACAGACATAGATAGATAGATAGATAGATAGATAGATAGATAGATATGGACAGACATAGATAGATAGATAGATAGATAGATATGGACAGACATAGATAGATAGATAGATAGATAGATAGATAGATATGGACAGACATAGATAGATAGACAGATAGATAGATATGGACAGACATAGATAGATAGACAGATAGATAGATATGGACAGACATAGATAGATAGACAGATAGATAGATATGGACAGACATAGATAGATAGATAGATAGATAGATATGGACAGACATAGATAGATAGATAGATAGATAGATATGGACATGGATAGATAGATAGATAGATAGATAGATATGGACAGACATGGATAGATAGATAGATAGATAGATAGATAGATAGATAGATATGGACAGACATAGATAGATAGATAGATAGATAGATAGATATGGACAGACATAGATAGATAGATAGATAGATAGATAGATATGGACAGACATAGATAGATAGATAGATAGATATGGACAGACATAGATAGATAGATAGATAGATAGATAGATATGGACAGACATAGATAGATAGATAGATAGATAGATATGGACAGACATAGATAGATAGATAGATAGATAGATAGATAGATAGATAGATAGATAGATATGGACAGACATAGATAGATAGATATGGACAGACATAGATAGATAGATAGATAGATAGATAGATATGGACAGACATAGATAGATAGATAGATAGATAGATATGGACAGACATAGATAGATAGATAGATAGATAGATAGATATGGACAGACATAGATAGATAGATAGATAGATAGATAGATAGATATGGACAGACATAGATAGATAGATAGATAGATAGATAGATAGATAGATAGATATGGACAGACATAGATAGATAGATAGATAGATAGATAGATAGATAGATATGGACAGACATAGATAGATAGATAGATATGGACAGACATAGATAGATAGATAGATAGATAGATAGATAGATAGATATGGACAGACATAGATAGATAGATAGATAGATATGGACAGATAGATAGATAGATAGATAGATATGGACAGACATAGATAGATAGATAGATAGATGTGGACAGACATAGATAGATAGATAGATAGATAGATATGGACAGACATAGATAGATAGATAGATAGATAGATATGGACAGACATAGATAGATAGATAGATAGATAGATATGGACAGACATAGATAGACAGATAGATAGATAGATAGATATGGACAGACATAGATAGATAGATAGATAGATAGATAGATATGGACAGACATAGATAGATAGATAGATAGATAGATAGATAGATATGGACAGACATAGATAGATAGATATATAGATAGATAGACAGACATAGATAGATAGATATATAGATAGATATGGACAGACATAGATAGATAGATAGATAGATAGATATGGACAGACATAGATAGATAGATAGATAGATAGATAGATAGATATGGACAGACATAGATAGATAGATAGATAGATAGATAGATAGATAGATATGGACAGACATAGATAGATAGATAGATAGATAGATAGATAGATAGATAGATAGATAGATAGATATGGACAGACATAGATAGATAGATAGATAGATAGATAGATAGATAGATATGGACAGACATAGATAGATAGATAGATAGATAGATAGATAGATATGGACAGACATAGATAGATAGATAGATAGATAGATAGATATGGACAGACATAGATAGATAGATAGATAGATAGATAGATATGGACAGACATAGATAGATAGATAGATAGATAGATAGATAGATAGATATGGACAGACATAGATAGATAGATAGATAGATATGGACAGACATAGATAGATAGATAGATAGATAGATAGATAGATATGGACAGACATAGATAGATAGATAGATAGATAGATATGGACAGACATAGATAGATAGATAGATAGATAGATAGATATGGACAGACATAGATAGATAGATAGATAGATAGATATGGACAGACATAGATAGATAGATAGATAGATAGATAGATAGATAGATAGATAGATAGATATGGACAGACATA
>JBBBDQ010027441.1:0-11588 GCA_037127315.1 Ascarosepion bandense | reverse complement strand
ATACTATAATCCTTTTCAATTCATTTCCATAGTAAAATCTCTTCCTAATGCATGTTCATTTTATAATCATTTCCAGTGTATTTTCATACTATAATCCTTTTCAATTCATTTCCATAGTAAAATCTCTTCCTAATGCATGTTCATTTTATGATCACTTCCCAGTGTATTTTCATACTATAATCCCTTTTAATTCATTTTCATAGTAAAATCTCTTTCTAATGCATGTTCATTTCATAATCACTTCAGTGTATTTTCATACTATAATCCCTTTTCAATTCATTTCCATAGTAAAATCTCTTCCTAATGCATGTTCATTTTTTATAATCATTTCCCAGTGTATTTCATACTATAATCCCTTTTCAATTCATTTTCATAGTAAAATCTCTTCCTAATGCATGTTCATTTTATGATCACTTCCCAGTTTATTTTAATACTATAATCCCTTTTCAATTCATTTCCATAGTAAAATCTCTTCCTAATGCATGTTCATTTTATAATCATTTCCCAGTGTATTTTCATACTATAATCCCTTTTCAATTCATTTCCATAGTAAAATCTCTTTCTAATGCATGTTCATTTTATAATCATTTCCCAGTGGTATTTTTATTTTCTTATTCCCCACAATTCATTTCCACTTGGTAATCTCTTTGTGTATTCATTTAATCATTTCCCAGTGTATTTTCATACTATAAACCCTTTTCAATTCATTTCCATATTAAATCTCTTTCTAATGCATGTTCATTTTACAATCATTTCCCAGTGTATTTTCATACTATAAACCCTTTTCAATTCATTTCCGTAGTAAAATCTCTTTCTAATGCATGTTTCATTTTATAAACATTTCCCAGTGTATTTTCATACTATAATCCTTTTCAATTCATTTCCATAGTAAAATCTCTTTCTAATGCATGTTCATTTTATAATCATTTCCCAGTGTATTTTCATACTATAATCCCTTTTCAATTCATTTCAGTAAAATCTCTTTCTAATGCATGTTCATATTATAATCATTTCCCAGTGTATTTTCATACTATAATCCCTTTTCAATTCATTTCCATAGTAAAATCTTTTTCCACAATGCATATTCATTTATAATCATTTCCCAGTGTATTTTCATACTATAATCCCTTTTCAATTCATTTCCATAGTAAAATCTCTTTCTAATGCATGTTCATTTTATAATCATTTCCCAGTGTATTTTCATACTATAATCACTTTTCAATTCATTTCCATAGTAAAAATCTCTTCCTAATGCATGTTCATTTTATGATCACTTCCCAGGTACCATTTCATACTATAATCCCTTTCAATTCATTTCCATAGTAAAATCTCTTTCTAATGCATGTCCATTTTATAATCATTTCCCAGTGTATTTTCATACTATAATCCCTTTTCAATTCATTTCCATAGTAAAATCTTCCTAATGCATGTTCGTTTATAATCATTTCCCGGTGTATTTTCATACTATAATCCCTTTTCAATTCATTTCCATAGAAAAATCTCTTCCTAATGCATGTTCATTTTATAATCATTTCCCAGTGTATTTTCATACCTTTATAATCCCTTTTCAGTTCATTTCCATAGTAAAATCTCTTCCTAATGCATGTTCATTTTATGATCACTTCCCAGTGTATTTTCATACTATAATCCCTTTTCAATTCATTTCCATAGTAAAATCTCTTTCTAATGCATGTCCATTTTATAATCATTTCCCAGTGTATTTTCATCACTATAATCCCTTTTCAATTCATTTCCATAGTAAAATCTCTTCCTAATGCATATTTCATTTTATAATCATTTCCCAGTGTATTTTCATACTATAATCCCTTTTCAATTCATTTCCATAGTAAAATCTCTTCCTAATGAATGTTCATTTTATGATCACTTCCCAGTGTATTTTCATACTATAATCCCTTTTCAATTCATTTCCATAGTAAAATCTCTTTCTAATGCATGTTCATTTTATAATCATTTCCCAGTGTATTTTCATACTATAATCCCTTTTCAATTCATTTCCATAGTAAAATCTCTTTCTAATGCATGTTCATTTCATAATCATTTCCCAGTGTATTTTCATACTATAATCCCTTTTCAATTCATTTCCATAGTAAAATCTCTTCCTAATGCATGTTCATTTTATAATCATTTCCCAGTGTATTTTCATACTATAATCCCTTTTCAATTCATTTCCATAGTAAAATCTCTTCCTAATGCATGTTCATTTTATGATCACTTCCCAGTTTATTTTAATACTATAATCCCTTTTCAATTCATTTCCATAGTAAATCTCTTTCTAATACATGTTCATTTTATAATCATTTCCCAGTGTATTTTCTACTATAATCCCTTTTCAATTCATTTCCATAGTAAAATCTCTTTCTAATGCATGTTCATTTTATAATCATTTCCCAGTGTATTTTCATACTATAATCCCTTTTCAATTCATTTCCATAGTAAAATCTCCTTTCTAATGCATGTTCATTTTACAATCATTTCCCAGTGTATTTTCATACTATAAACCCTTTTCAATTCATTTCCATAGTAAAATCTCTTTCTAATGCATGTTCATTTTACAATCATTTCCCAGTGTATTTTCATACTATAATCCCTTTTCAATTCATTTCCGTAGTAAAATCTCTTTCTAATGCATGTTCATTTTATAAACATTCCCAGTGTATTTTCATACTATAATCCCTTTTCAATTCATTTCCATAAGTAAAGTCTCTTTCTAATGCACTGTTCATTTTATAATCATTTCCCAGTGTATTTTCATACTATAATCCCTTTTCAATTCATTTCCATAGTAAATCTCTTTCTAATGCATGTTCATTTTATAATCATTTCCCAGTGTATTTTCATACTATCATCCCTTTTCAATTCATTTCCATAGAAAAATCTCTTCCTAATACATGTTCATTTTATAATCATTTCCCAGTGTATTTTCATACTATAATCCCTTTTCAATTCATTTCCATAGTAAAATCTCTTCCTAATGCATGTTCATTTTATGATCACTTCCCAGTGTATTTTCATACTATAATCCCTTTTCAATTCATTTCCATAGTAAAATCTCTTTCTAATGCATGTCCATTTTATAATCATTTCCCAGTGTATTTTCATACTATAATCCCTTTTCAATTCATTTCCATAGTAAAATCTCTTCCTAATGCATGTTCATTTTATAATCATTTCCCAGTGTATTTTCATACTATAATCCCTTTTCAATTCATTTCCATAGTAAAATCTCTTCCTAATGCATGTTCATTTTATGATCACTTCCCAGTGTATTTTCATACTATAATCCCTTTTCAATTCATTTCCATAGTAAAATCTCTTTCTAATGCATGTTCATTTTATAAACATTTCCCAGTGTATTTTCATACTATAATCCCTTTTCAATTCATTTCCATAGTAAAATCTCTTTCAAATGCATGTTCATTTTATAATCATTTCCCAGTGTATTTTCATACTATAATCCCATTTCAATTCATTTCCATAGTAAAATCTCTTCCTAATGCATGTTCATTTTATAATCATTTCCCAGTGTATTTTCATACTATAATCACTTTTCAATTCATTTCCATAGTAAAATCTCTTCCTAATGCATGTTCATTTTATGATCACTTCCCAGTTTATTTTAATACTATAATCCCTTTTCAATTCATTTCCATAGTAAAATCTCTTTCTAATGCATGTTCATTTTATAATCATTTCCCAGTGTATTTTCATACTATAATCCCTTTTCAATTCATTTCCATAGTAAAATCTCTTTCTAATGCATGTTCATTTTATAATCATTTCCCAGTGTATTTTCATACTATAATCCCTTTTCAATTCATTTCCATAGTAAAATCTCTTCCTAATGCATGTTCATTTTATAATCATTTCCCAGTGTATTTTCATAGTATAATCCCTTTTCAATTCATTTCCATAGTAAAATCTCTTTCTAATGCATGTTCATTTTGTAATCATTTCCCAGTGTATTTTCATACTATAATCCCTTTTTCAATTCATTTCCATAACGTAAAATCTCTTTCTAATTTGTATTCATTTTACA
The DNA here is from genome assembly GCA_037127315.1 of Ascarosepion bandense. NCBI lineage: Eukaryota > Metazoa > Mollusca > Cephalopoda > Sepiida > Sepiidae > Ascarosepion > Ascarosepion bandense. The sequence continues at coordinate 7,531 of JBBBDQ010027441.1, read as the reverse complement.
ATCATTTCCCAGTGTATTTCTTACTATAAACCCTTTTCAATTCATTTCCATAGTAAAATCTCTTTCTAATGCATGTTCATTTTACAATCATTTCCCAGTGTATTTTCATACTATAATCCCTTTTCAATTCATTTCCGTAGCCAAATCTCTTTCTAATGCATGTTCATTTTATAAACATTTCCCAGTGTATTTTCATACTATAATCCCTTTTCAATTCATTTCCATAGTAAATCTCTTTCTAATGCATGTTCATTTTATAATCATTTCCCAGTGTATTTTCATACTATAATCCCTTTTCAATTCATTTCCATAGTAAAATCTCTTTCTAATGCATGTTCATTTTATAATCATTTCCCAGTGTATTTTCATACTATAATCCCTTTTCAATTCATTTCCATAGTAAAAACTCTTTCTAATGCATGTCCATTTTATAATCATTTCCCAGTGTATTTTCATACTATAATCCTTTTCAATTCATTTCCATATTAAAATCTCTTTCTAATGCATGTCCATTTTATAATCATTTCCCAGTGTATTTTCATACTATAATCCCTTTTCAATTCATTTCCATAGTAAAATCTCTTCCCTAATGCATGTTCATTTCATAATCATTTCCCAGTGTATTTTCATACTATAATCCCTTTTCAATTCATTTTCATAGAAAAATCTCTTCCTAATGCATGTTCATTTTATAATCATTTCCCAGTGTATTTTCATACTATAATCCCTTTTCAATTCATTTCCATAAATAAAATCTCTTCCTAATGCATGTTCATTTTATGATCACTTCCCAGTGTATTTTCATACTATAATCCCTTTTCAATTCATTTCCATAGTAAAATCTCTTTCTAATGCATGTCCATTTTATAATCATTTCCCAGTGTATTTTCATACTATAATCCCTTTTCAATTCATTTCCATAGTAAAATCTCTTCCTAATGCATGTTCATTTTATAATCATTTCCCAGTGTATTTTCATACTATAATCACTTTTCAATTCATTTCCATAGTAAAATCTCTTCCTAATGCATGTTCATTTTATGATCACTTCCCAGTGTATTTTCATACTATAATCCCTTTTCAATTCATTTCCATAGTAAAATCTCTTCCTAATGCATGTTCATTTTATGATCACTTCCCAGTGTATTTTCATGCCTATAATCCCTTTCAATTCATTTCCATAGTAAAATCTCTTCCCAATGCATGTTCATTTTATAATCATTTCCCAGTGTATTTTCATACTATAATCCTTACAATTCATTTCCATAGTAAAATCTCTTTCTAATGCATGTTCATTTTATAATCATTTCCCAGTGTATTTTCATACTATAATCCTTTTCAATTCATTTCCATAGTAAAATCTCTTTCTAATGAATGTTCATTTTATAATCATTTCCCAGTGTATTTTCATACTATAATCCCTTTTCAATTCATTTCCATAGTAAAATCTCTTTCTAACCAATGCATGTTCATTTTATAATCATTTCCCAGTGTATTTCATACTATAATCCCTTTTCAATTCATTTCCATAGTAAAATCTCTTCCTAATGCATGTTCATTTTATGATCACTTCCCAGTGTCATTTTCATACTATAATCCCTTTTCAATTCATTTCCATGATAAAATCTCTTCCTAATGCATGTTCATTTTTATAATCATTTCCCAGTGTATTTTCATACTATAATCCCTTTTCAATTCATTTCCATAGTAAAATCTCTTTCTAATGCATGTTCATTTTTAATCATTTCCCAGTGTATTTTCATACTATAATCCCTTTTCAATTCATTTCCATAGTAAAATCTCTTTCTAATGAATGTTCATTTTATAATCATTTCCAGTGTATTTTAATACTATAATCCCTTTTCAATTCATTTCCATAGTAAAATCTCTTTCTAATGCATAATTCATTTTACAATCATTTCCCAGTGTATTTTCATATTATAATCCCTTTTCAATTCATTTCCATAGTAAAACTCTTTCTAATGCATGTTCATTTCATAATCATTTCCCAGTGTATTTTAATACTATAATCCCTTTTCAATTCATTTCCATAGTAAATCTTTCTAATGCATGTTCATTTTATAATCATTTCCCAGTGTATTTTCATACTATAATCCCTTTTCAATTCATTTCCATAGTAAAATCTCTTTCTAATGAATGTTCATTTTATAATCATTTCCCAGTGTATTTTAATACTATAATCCCTTTTCAATTCATTTCCATAGTAAAATCTCTTTCTAATGCATATTCATTTTACAATCATTTCCCAGTGTATTTTCATACTATAATCCTTTTCAATTCATTTCCATAGTAAAACTCTTTCTAATGCATGTTCATTTTTATAATCATTTTCCAGTGTATTTTCATACTATAATCCTTGCCAATTCATTTCCATAGTAAAATCTCTTTCTAATGCATGTTCATTTTATAATCATTTCCCAGTGTATTTTCATACTATAATCCCTTTTCAATTCATTTTCCATAGTAAAATCTCTTTCTAATGAATGTTCATTTTATAATCATTTCCCAGTGTATTTTAATACTATAAATCCCTTTTCAATTCATTTCCATAGTAAAATCTCTTTCTAATGCATGTTCATTTTATAATCATTTCCCAGTGTATTTTCATACTATAATCCCTTTTCAATTCATTTCCATAGTAAAATCTCTTTCTAATGAATGTTCATTTTATAATCATTTCAGTGTATTTTAATACTATAATCCCTTTTCAATTCATTTCCATAGTAAAATCTCTTTCTAATGCATATTCATTTTACAATCATTTCCCAGTGTATTTTCATATTATAATCCCTTTTCAATTCCATTTCCATAGTAAAACTCTTTCTAATGCATGTTCATTTTATAATCATTTCCCAGTGTATTTTCATACTATAATCCCTTTTCAATTCATTTCCATAGTAAAACTCTTTTTAATGCATGTTCATTTTATAATCATTTCCCAGTGTATTTTCATACTATAATCCCTTTTCAATTCATTTCCATAGTAAAATCTCTTTCTAATGAATGTTCATTTTATAATCTGCTTCCAGTGTATTTTAATACTATAATCCCTTTTCAATTCATTTCCATAGTAAAATCTCTCTAATGCACTTATTCATTTTACAATCATTTCCCAGTGTATTTTCATGCTATAATCCCTTTTCAATTCATTTCCATAGTAAAATCTCTTTCTAATGCATGTTCATTTTATGATCACTTCCTAGTGTATTTTCATACTATAATCCTTTTCAATTCATTTTCCATAGTAAATCTCTTTCTAATGCATGTTCATTTTATAATCATTTCCCAGTGTATTTTCATACTATAATCCCTTTTCAATTCATTTCCATAGTAAAACTCACTTTTCTAATGCATGTTCATTTTATAATCATTTCCCAGTGTATTTTCATACTATAATCCCTTTTCAATTCATTTCCATAGTAAAATCACTTTCTAATGCATGTTCATTTTATGATCACTTCCTAGTGTATTTTCATACTATAATCCCTTTTCAATTCATTTCCATAGTAAAATCTCTTTCTAATGCATGTTCATTTTATAATCATTTCCCAGTGTATTTTCATACTATAATCCCTTTTCAATTCATTTCCATAGTAAAATCTCTTTCTAATGCATGTTCATTTTATGATCACTTCCTAGTGTATTTTCATACTATAATCCCTTTTCAATTCATTTCCATATGTAAATCTCTTTCTAATGAATGTTCATTTTATAATCATTTCCCAGTGTATTTTCATACTATAATCCCTTTTCAATTCATTTCCATATTAAAATCTCTTTCTAGTACCATTCATTTTATAATCATTTCCCAGTGTATTTTCATACTATAATCCCTTTTCAATTCCATTTCCATAGTAAAATCTCTTTCTAATGTGTTCATTTTATAATCATTTCCCAGTGTATTTTCATACTATAATCCCTTTTCAATTCATTTCCATAGTAAAATCTCTTTCTAATGCATGTTCATTTTATGATCACTTCCTAGTGTATTTTCATACTATAATCCCTTTTCAATTCATTTCCATAGTAAAATCTCTTTCTAATGCATGTTCATTTACAATCATTTCCCAGTGTATTTTCATACTATAATCCCTTTTCAATTCATTTCAGTAAAAATGTCTTTCTAATGCATGTTCATTTTATAATCATTTCCCAGTGTATTTTCATACTATAATCCCTTTTCAATTCATTTCCATAGTAAAATCTCTTTCTAATGCATGTTCATTTTATAATCATTTTCCCAGTGTATTTTCATACTATAATCCCTTTTCAATTCATTTCCATAGTAAAATCTCTTTCTAATGCATGTTCATTTTATATAATCATTTCCTGATGTATTTTCATACTATAATCCCTTTTTCAATTCATTTCCATAGTAAAATCTCTTTCTAATGCATGTTCATTTTATAATCATTTCCCAGTGTATTTTCATACTATAATCCCTTTTCAATTCATTTCCATAGTAAAATCTCTTTCTAATGCATGTTCATTTTATGATCACTTCCTAGTGTATTTTCATACTATAATCCCTTTTCAATTCATTTCCATAGTAAAATCTCTTTCTAATGCATGTTCATTTTTACAATCATTTCCCAGTGTATTTTCATACTATAATCCCTTTTCAATTCATTTCCATAGTAAAATGTCTTTCTAATGCATGTTCATTTTACTAATCATTTCCCAGTGTATTTTCATACTATAATCCCTTTTCAATTCATTTCCATAGTAAAATCTCTTTCTAATGCATGTTCATTTATAATCATTTCTGATGTATTTTCATACTATAATCCCTTTTCAATTCATTTCCATAGTAAAATCTCTTTCTAATGCATGTTCATTTTATGATCACTTCCTAGTGTATTTTCATACTATAATCCCTTTTCAATTCATTTCCATAGTAAAATCTCTTTCTAATGCATGTTCATTTTATAATCATTTCCCAGTGTATTTTCATACTATAATCCCTTTTCAATTCATTTCCATAGTAAAATCTCTTTCTAATGCATGTTCATTTTATGATCACTTCCTAATGTATTTTCATACTATAATCCCTTTTCAATTCATTTCCATAGTAAAATCTCTTTCTAATGAATGTTCATTTTATAATCATTTCCCAGTGTATTTTCATACTATAATCCCTTTTCAATTCATTTCCATAGTAAAATCTCTTTCTAATGCATGTTCATTTTATAATCATTTCCCAGTGTATTTTCATACTATAATCCCTTTTCAATTCATTTCCATAGTAAAATCTCTTTCTAATGCATGTTCATTTTATGATCACTTCCTAGTGTATTTTCATACTATAATCCCTTTTCAATTCATTTCCATAGTAAAATCTCTTTCTAATGCATGTTCATTTTATAATCATTTCCCAGTGTATTTTCATACTATAATCCCTTTTCAATTCATTTCCATAGTAAAATCTCTTTCTAATGCATGTTCATTTTATAATCATTTCCCAGTGTATTTTCATACTATAATCCCTTTTCAATTCATTTCCATAGTAAAATCTCTTTCTAATGAATGTTCATTTTATAATCATTTCCCAGTGTATTTTAATACTATAATCCCTTTTCAATTCATTTCCATAGTAAAATCTCTTTCTAATGCATATTCATTTTACAATCATTTCCCAGTGTATTTTCATATTATAATCCCTTTTCAATTCATTTCCATAGTAAAATCTCTTTCTAATGCATGTTCATTTTATAATCATTTCCCTGTGTATTTTCATACTATAATCCCTTTTCAATTCATTTCCATAGTAAAATCTCTTTCTAATGCATGTTCATTTTATAACCATTTCCCTGTGTATTTTCATACTATAATCCCTTTTCAATTCATTTCCATAGTAAAATCTCTTTCTAATGCATGTCCATTTTATAATCATTTCCCTGTGTATTTTCATACTATAATCCCTTTTCAATTCATTTCCATAGTAAAATCTCTTTCTAATGCATGTTCATTTTATAATCATTTCCCAGTGTATTTTCTCATACTATAATCCCTTTTCAATTCATTTCCATAGTAAAATCTCTTTCTAGTTGTTCATTTTATAATCATTTCCCAGTGTATTTTCATACTATAATCCCTTTTCAATTCATTTCCCTATAGTAAAATCTCTTTCTAATGCATGTTCATTTTATAATCATTTCCCAGTGTATTTTCATACTATAATCCCTTTTCAATTCATTTCCATAGTAAAATCTCTTTCTAATGCATGTTCATTTTACAATCATTTCCCAGTGTATTTTCATACTATAATCCCTTTTCAATTCATTTCCATAGTAAAATCTCTTTCTAATGCATGTTCATTTTATATTCATTTCCTGTATTTTCATACTATAATCCCTTTTCAATTCATTTCCATAGTAAAATCTCTTTCTAATGCATGTTCATTTTATAATCATTTCCCAGTGTATTTTCATACTATAATCCCTTTTCAATTCATTTCCATAGTAAAATCTCTTTCTAATGCATGTCTATTTTATAATCATTTCCCACAGTGTATTTTCATACTATAATCCCTTTTCAATTCATTTCCATAGTAAAATCTCTTTTTAATGCATGTTCATTTTATAATCATTTCCCCAGTGTATTTTCTATACTATAATCCCTTTTCAATTCATTTCCATAGTAAAATCTCTTTCTAATGCATGTTCATTTTACAATCATTTCCCAGTGTATTTTCATACTATAATCCCTTTTCAATTCATTTCCATAGTAAAATCTCTTCTAATGCATGTTCATTTTATAATCATTTCCCTGTGTATTTTTCATACTATAATCCCTTTCAATTCATTTCCATAGTAAAATCTCTTTCTAATGCATGTTCATTTTATAATCATTTCCCAGTGTATTTTCATACTATAATCCCTTTTCAATTCATTTCCATAGTAAAATCTCTTTTCTAATGCATGTTCATTTTATAATCATTTCCCAGTGTATTTTCATACTATAATCCCTTTTCAATTCATTTCCATAGTAAAATCTCTTTCTAATGCATGTTCATTTTATAATCATTTCCCAGTGTATTTTCATACTATAATCCCTTTCAATTCATTTCCATAGTAAAATCTCTTTCTAATGCATGTTCATTTTAGAATCATTTCCCAGTGTATTTTCATACCATAATCCCTTTTCAATTCATTTCCATAGTAAAATCTCTTTCTCTAATGCATGTTCATTTTACAATCATTTCCCAGTGTATTTTCATACTATAATCCCTTTTCAATCATTTCCATAGTAAAATCTCTTTCTAATGCATGTTCATTTTATAATCATTTCCCAGTGTATTTTCATACTATAATCCCTTTTCAATTCATTTCCATAGTAAAATCTCTTTCTAATGCATGTTCATTTTATAATCATTTCCCAGTGTATTTTCATACTATAATCCCTTTTCAATTCATTTCATAGTAAAATCTCTTCCTAATGCATGTTCATTTTATGATCACTTCCCAGTGTATTTTCATACTATAATCCCTTTTCAATCCATTTCCATAGG
>JBBBDQ010027438.1:0-15862 GCA_037127315.1 Ascarosepion bandense | reverse complement strand
AGCCACGTGCTCGCTTCAAGGTTGGCATTCCTCAGGCGCGCGTTGGAGGAAGATCGGTTGCTTGCGGGGGTAGTGAGGGACATGTTCCCTTGCCTTACCATCACGCCCCCGACCCTATGGCTGACCGTCAGGCCTTGGGTGCGACCGAAATTCCTGCTCGAATGTCTGGCGGCTTTACAGGCCATTCCACGGTCCAGTGACCTTTCACAGCCTAGGAAAATCTTCTATCGGGGATTAGTGGAGGGCGCCGTGAAGGATAAGCTGTGGAGTAAGCTCGGCATGTCGAGAGTGGAGTACCGCTCTCATTGGTCTTGGGCGCCAGGTGCGGACTGGCTCAGCAACTCTGAGTTTTCTCTGACCTGGCGATTGGCTCGGAATGGTTTGTCTCTCAATGACAAGCGTTTCGCAATGGGCCTGGCGGATTTGCCAGATTGTGAACGTTGCAACCTTGGAATTAAGGAGACGTCTGCGCACGCCTTCTTCCATTGTTCGCGCGTTCGCCCGTTGTGGGCGCGTGTCGGCGAGTTGACTGCTCGTATCGCGCCGCGGGAGCTCGTGCTCATTGATCGCGCATACGCTGTGGACAATGTGTTGCCCCCGTACTCTGGAGTGAAGCGGATGGTGTTTCTGACGCTGCTAGCCTCGGCTAGAATGGTGATATGGACGACGCGACTGGAGGAAGTCTTGCGGGGCGGTCGTCTTTCGGATCAGGATCTAATCCGATATTTTGAGCACCAGCTCAAAATGAAGATTAGAACTGAACGGAAACGGCTGCACCCGACAGACTTTTGCGAAAGGTGGATACATGCAGCGAGCCTGGTTCGTGTGACCGGGGCTAGCCTTGATTTTCTTTTTTAGATCTGCTAATCACATCGGGGGGGATTCCTTTGGAACCCTTCCCGTGGTTAAGGTAGATATTCTTTTGTGTACCTAGTTAATGTGAGTGTATGGGTTGTCCTAGCCTGTTCCCGGCTCCAATGCTTTTGTTATGATCCAGTTCGAGATCCCCTTTGTCCTTCGTTTTTTTGTCCCGTTTCATTCTCGGCTGGGTCAGCCTTATATATTCTCCAGTCCAATTTATTTTGTACCTTACTTCTCCCATCCCCTTAGAAAGAGAGCTACTTGATTTTGTCTTTTAAGGCAGAATACAGTGGCCTCTTTAATTATGAGGGTGTGTTTGGGTCTTACTAACACTCTGCATATGATGTTCATTTGAAATTGTTTTTATTTTGGGGATTTTCTTTTCTGTTTCTTCATACCCCTTCCCATCATGTCATTTCATGTATAAATTTTTAAAGTTATTTTTGTATTATATTTGTAAATAATCACAAATTTTTATGTACATTTGGGGCGTTTTGTAGGTCCCTGGTATGGTTTTTGCGGCATTTTGGTGTACGATATGTATGAGTGTTGATGGACAAATTCTTATGGTGATTGAGAAAATTGTAACGTATGTATGGGTCGTGAATCCGATTAGCTAGGGATAAGATAGAGTACTGAAGACCACCCCAAGTTTTGTTCCCCCTCCCATTTTTCGGCCTTGTGCCATAATCTTTGTAATATAAGATAAATAAAACTAGTCATTTCCTCCCAATCTTGTGTTGTGTGGTAAATGGCAGAGGATCAAAGTGTAGTATCTGTTCCATAGTGATACTTACTATTGCTTTGTTTCCTGGACAATTGTGTTCCAGCCTAAGTTTATTGCTCAGGCCCGCGCAAAAGTAGCGGTAAAACGCGAAACGCCGGAAGACAAGCGTCCGTGGTTCGGCCTCTTGGGAGGCATGGCCTCGGAAGGGCCTGGGGAAGTAGTTCCTCCCACCACGGCCTCGGTGGGAGGAAAGGAGGGGGATTGGGCATTACCGCCGCGGATTAATCCCCCTTCAGTTCCAGCAGCTGGTTTACCAGCATCAGTAACTGTGCTACCAGGACCGGGATCACCTAAACCCTCGACCTCTGGATGGACAGGGGGAAAGATGATAATGAAGGGAGAAGAGTTCTATGACGAAATGAAGGTCAAGTACGCTCAGTACATTAAAGGAACTGAGCTGGTCTCTGTTCCGGAAGAACTAGCTAAAATAGAAGTGCGTATTATTACGCTGATAACTAAAGACATCAAGTCTCATAAGATGGTAGGAATAACTAGAGACGCATTTGAGGAGGCAATTGCAACTCTGAAGTTGAATGCTAGGGCCGTGGCGAGGAAGAGCAATGCCATGTGGGACGTCCTGCTGGCTTCAGCAGAGGAAGCCAAAAGATTAATTGGAGTTGTCCTGGAGACTAAAACGCTACAACTCCACACTGAATATATGGGGACCAGGAAGATCAAGGTTACCCTGCATGGCGTCCCCATGGACATTGCAGAGGACCACATAGGTGCCTTTTTCGCCAATTATGGAAAGGTGGCCTGTGTTTCCTCGCTGCGGTCCAAGGCCGGAATTTTAACAGGCGACATGACCCTGCAGTTGACCATTTCGAAGGAAAATATCGAAAAAATTCCTAACATCCTCACCTGCAGGGGTCGCGTGATATTTATTATTGTAGAGGGCAGGAAGCCGTGCTGTTGGGTCTGCGGGGCGGCGGAACATGTGGCAAAGACCTGCCCCACCAAGAATCCTGCCCCAAAGGCCCAACCAGCCAAGCAACTACCGCAGGAGCAAGCAAAAGCAAAGACGGCATCACCAGCACCGCTCCAGCTGCCAACAAGGACGGCGAGTGGCAGGTGGTAGGCAGGAAGAAGAATAAGACACCATCCCCGGCGAATGTGGCCACCTGCCAAAACGCCGGCTAAGATGAAGGAGACCCCGGTGAAGGAGACCCCGGTGAAGAGGTCTCCAGTCCAACCGGAAAGGGGTTCCCAAAGGAAAAGAGCCTCGCCTAGTATGGAGATGGAGGTGGAAAGGGCAGTTGCCCTCAAACGTGGAGACGAGGAAGGGAGGAACACGACAGCCCTAAGTCGCGGCGGAAAGCAGGAGCAGAGAGAGAAAAGGTGCACAAGGAGAAATGCTCGTCGCTACCGGTGTCCCCCGTGAGAAAGACTTATGCGGACAAGGCAAGAAGTCTTCCCGCTTCCTCGCTTAAGGCTTCCCAGTCCTGAAGTTTTTAAACTGACCCCATTGGCAAAAGCTAGTGCCACAACTCCCACTCCCTCCCCTTCTCCTACCTCCTACCCCTTCGGGCTAAGAAAAAGAATGCCCTCCTGCGTGGGGATGCCCTGATGAAGGCTCCAGAAAGATTTGGGAGGAGGTCTTCCCAGCGACGAAGGCTACTGAAGCCTCTTTCAAAATTTGACTCTGTGAAGGGTCTTCACGGAAGACCTGAGGAACTTTGCCCAGGCCCCAGGTGTCATCACCCTGGTTAGGAATACCGGGGAACCTGCGGGTCTGGGACCACATCGCAGAGGTCCAGAAGCATTATACCAATTTAAATATGGTCAAAGAACATCACCAGAGCTAAGAAAATGGCTAAAATGTTCGGGGAGGTTCCCCATTTTACTCCACCCCCGTTTACATAGGGTGGTAAAAACTTATATATCCAACGGACGTCGGCGGTATTGTCTAGGACGGACGAATTACGTCCGTTATAGGCACAGGGTCCCTAGACAGTCCGTCGGGGTCCCAGCCACCAGAGATTTTTTCCTCAAATATCAGAGCCGTTGTTGCATAAGCCTTTTCTTGTTTCTCTCTTTTTTTCAGGCCTAAGAAATGCGTCTACCGGTTAGCCAGTTTGAATGCGTATGGCCCGAGGGATCGGGGTAAGGCGGCTCGCTCGCTTCGTGACCTCTTGTCGTACGGGGCGTGATGCATGATCCAAGAGACTCACTTTGTTTGCGATGTCGACTCGTGTGTGCTGGACGACGACTTTGTCGTTTATTCAGCATATGACGGCGGCCGGAGGTGTTTCTTTGCTGGTTAAGCGTACCCCGGATGGAGGTGCTGACCTGTCCATGCTGGCGTCGAGGGCTGGCCGATCGTGGCCGATATTGCAGTGAAAAGCAAGTCGTTCCGGCTGATTGCGGTTTATGCGCCCAATGTTCAAGGTGGATGTGCTCTCTTTCTTTCGGCTGTTATTTCTGTGCATTCAACACGGCTAATCTTAGTTGGGGACTGAACACATCCTAATCCCCAAATGGGAGAGGGAGGGGCGCTAGCGGGTGGAGTGCATCGTAGCCCAACAATCCAATGGCGATTTCGGTCTCGTCGATAGACACCGGTTTGACCGTCCGGAAGGGAGACATGGACGTGGACGCGGTAGTTGGCCTTCTACCCGGGTATCAGCGTACCTGGATAGGATGTTAGTGAGAGAAGCCGACATAGACTTCTTAGAATGTCCAACGCTCCACTGGTTAGGCTACACGGACCACAACCAAGCTTGTGCTCGTGTGGTGTTAGACTTTAGGCCTAGGTTGGCTGGCTGAAGTTCAATCAGTCCTTACTGACAGGCGGGACTTTCGTGACCAGCTGACAAAACTAGTTCAGCGGGCGTTAATTGGGCGAGTCATTGGGAGTAAAGGGTGGTTAGTCTTAAGGATCATTAGGTCTTTTGCCACCAGATATAGCCAACGGCTCAACCCAGTAGATAAGGCTGCAGGAGGCAAAGACACTAGAGTCAATTTCGCCCGGGCGGAGGCTGGTGGGGATTCCCTAGAAATAGCCTTGGCCAGGGAGTGCCCCGGAGCGCCCGACTAGCGGGCGCCACATGGGCCAGGTAATAGCCGTTAAGCAAGATGTCTTCCGAAGCTGTGAAAATGGGCGCGGAACTGCGCAAGGAAGAAATTCGCCGAGCCGGCGACCGGTACATTCGAGAGGTACGCGACCCGGAGGGACATCTCCTTAGGTCCACTGACGACATGTGCGGGGCGTTCCGGCAGCATTTCGAACACCGATTTACTGAGAGCCTGGTCTCCGTGACGGGAGATTCCGCAGCTATTTGGCTGACTTTCCCCGGCTTTCGCCGGCTGAAGCGGCTAGCTGCGAAGGAGATGCGGAGGTGCGAAATCTGCGATAGCTGTGAAGAAGGTCGGCAGTGGCAAGTCGTTTGCAAGATGCGGTTGCCCTATGAATTGTACTTGAGGATGTCGCACCTTTTTGTCCCGCTCTTGGCTGTCGTGTTCAGCCACTGGTTTCGGCAGGGGTCCATCCCGGTCGGATCACCAGGGCGTGATCACGCTGTTGAAAGGCAAAGAAGGTTGGGGAGGGAACTAGATGATTACAGGCCCCGCAGCTCACTAAACACAGAGTTAAGATTTTGGCCAAGATCTGACCGAATCGCTTGCAGCTAGTTGCCGAGTCTCTGTTGGAACCGGATCAGACTTGTTCTGTGAAGGGGAGAACAATTCAGGCTGACACCACTTCGATTCGCGCAGTCATGAGGGTGTAGAAGACGACGATGAGGCCGCGCTGATCAATTTGGATCAGTCCAAGGCATTTGATAGGATTGACCATGGCTACCTGGCTGCTGTCCTGCAGGCCGCCGGATTCAAACCCGACTTCAGCCGCTGGATTAGCCTTCCTGTATCGCTCCCCCAGGCTGTGGTACAGGTGAACGGGAAGCTGTCCGGGCGCTTTCGCGCGCGCCACAGGTCGGTCCGACAGGGTTGTCCACTGTCTTCTCTTTCTTGGCGTTGGAGCCCTCCTTCGCCGGCTGAGGGACGAGACTGGCGGTCCGGTCCTGCGTGGAATTGAAGTCCTGGCGGAGCTCGAAGGCCAGGGTTTCTGCGTACGCCGATGACGTAACGACCTTTGTGTCCTCCGCAGGGATTGCGCAGAGCAGTACACCGGGCGCTTGTACGGTACGAAGGTGACGAGAGACTGAGTGCTTGGGCAAATCATCCGGCTTGCGGTTAGGTGCCTGGAAGGGAGTTTCCCTCCCGGAGCCCTTCAGCTGGACGGACGAGTCCCGACTCCTGGAGGTTGGGACTGGTCCGGACTTACAACTGGAGAAGCTGGTCAAGTACTGGCAAAGGTCGGCGCATCGGTCAGGCTGCAACGTCGACGGGGTCTCTCCGTGAAGGGCTTTGGCAGGGTGTGTAACACACTCCTCTTTTCTGCTGATTCCTTTGCAACTGTCAGTACTTCCCCTTTGGGCTGATCATGAGAGGCACTCGACGTTGCTGGCTCTCCTGTCTGTGGAGAGGACGCAAACACGCGTTCTCTGACAAAGGAGTCCTTGTTGCCTCCGTCCGTGTCAAGGGGGTCTGGGGATGCCACACTTGAGAGCCACGTGCTCGCTTCAAGGTTGTAGCATTGCCTCAGGCGCGCATTAGAGAAGATCGGTGCTTGCGGGGAGGTGGCTGGGGGACATGTTCCCCTTGCCTTACCATCACGCCCCCGACTTCATTGACCGTCAGGCCTTGGGTGCGGCTGAGAATTCCTCCTCGAATGTCTGGCGGCTTTTACAGGCCATTCCACGGTCCAGTGACCTTTCACAGCCTAGGAAAATCTTCTATGGGGGATTAGTGGAAGAGGGTGCCGTGAAGGATAAGCTGAGTAAGCTCGGCATGCTGTCGAGGCGAGTACCGCTCTCATTGGTCTTGGGCGCCAGGTGCAGATTGGCTCAGCAACTCTGGAGTTTTCTCTGACCCGGCGATTGGCCTCGGAATGGTTTGTCTCTCAATGACAAGCGTTTCGCAATGGGCCTGGCGGATTTGCCAGATTGTGAACGCTGCAACCTTGGAATTAAGGAGACGTCTGCGCACGCCTTCTTCCATTGTTCGCGCGTTCGCCCGTTGTGGGCGCGTGTCGCGAGTTGACTGCTCGTGGCCGCGCCGCGGGAGCTCGTGCTCATTGATCGCGCATACGCTGTGGACAATGTGTTGCCCCCGTACTCTGGAGTGAAGCGGATGGTGTTTCTGACGCTGCTGGCCTCGGCTAGAATGGTGATATGGACGACGCGACTGGAGGAAGTCTTGCGGGGCGGTCGTCTTTCGGATCAGGATTCATCCGATATTTTGAGCACCAGCTCAAAATGAAGATTAGAACTGAACGGAAACGGCTGCACCCGACAGACTTTTGCGAAAGGTGGATACATGCAGCGAGCCTGGTTCGTGTGACCGGGGCTAGCCTTGATTTTCTTTTTTAGATCTGCTAATCACATCGGGGGGATTCCTTTGGAACCCTTCCTGTGTTAAGGTAGATATTCTTGTGTACCTAGTTAATGTGAGTGTATACGTTCCAGCTGTTCCCGGCTCCAATACTTTTGTTATGATCCAGTTCGAGATCCCTTGTCCATCGTTATTTTGTCCTGTTTTACTCTCGGCTGGGTCAGCCTTATATATTCCCCAGTCCAATTTATTTTAACCTGCTTCTCCTTTCTCTGTAGAAAGAGAGCTACTTGATTTTGCCTTTTAAGGCAGAATACAGTGGCCTCTTTAATTAAGGAGGGTGTGTTTGGGTCTTTACTAACACCAATAGGTATATGATGTTCATTTGAAATTGTTTTTAGTTTGGGGTTTTTTGTTTCTTCATTCCCCCTTCCCATCATGTCATTTCATGCACAAATTTTTAAATTCATTTTTGTATTATATTTGTAAATAGTCACAAATTTTTATGTACATTTGGGGCGTTTTGTAGGTCCCTGGTATGGTTTTTATGGTATTTTGGTGTATGATATGTATGAGTGTTGATGGACAAATTCTTATGGTGATTGAGAAAATTGTAACGTATGTATGGGTCGTGAATCCGATTAGCTAGGTATAAGATAGAGTACTGAAGACCACCCCAAGTTTTGTTCCCCCTCCCATTTTTCGGCCTTGTGCCATAATCTTTGTAAAATAAAAGATAAATAAAACTAGTCATTTCCTCCCCAATCTTGTGCTGCAGTAAATGGCAGAGGATCAAAGTGTAGTATCTGTTCCATAGTGATACTTACTATTGCTTTGTTTCCCGACAATTGTGTTCCAGCCTAAGTTTATTGCTCAGGCCCGCGCAAAAGTAGCGGTAAAACGCGAAACGCCGGAAGACAAGCGTCCGTGGTTCGGCCTCTTGGGAGGCATGGCTCGGAAGGGCCTGGGGAAGTAGTTCCTCCCACCACGGCCTCGGTGGGAGGAAAGGAGGGGGATTGGGCATTACCGCCGCGGATTAATCCCCCTTCAGTTCCAGCAGCTGGTTTACCAGCATCAGTAACTGTGCTACCAGGACCGGGATCACCTAAACCCTGACCTCCGGATGGTAGGGGGAAAGATGATAATGAAGGGAGAAGAGTTCTATGACGAAATGAAGGTCAAGTACGCTCAGTACATTAAAGGAACTGAGCTATTCTCTGTTCCGGAAGAACTAGCTAAAATAGAAGTGCGTATTATTACGCTGATAACTATCAAGTCTCATAAGATGGTAGGAATAACTAGAGACGCATTTGAGGAGGCAATTGCAACTCTGAAGTTGAATGCTAGGGCCGTGGCGAGGAAGAGCAATGCCATGTGGGACGTCCTGCTGGCTTCAGCAGAGGAAGCCAAAAGATTAATTGGAGTTGTCCTGGAGACTAAAACGCTACAACTCCACACTGAATATATGGGGACCAGGAAGATCAAGGTTACCCTGCATGGCGTCCCCATGGACATTGCAGAGGACCACATAGGTGCTTTGCTAATTATGGAAAGGTGGCCTGTGTCTCCTCGCTGCGGTCCAAGGCCGGAATTTTAACAGGCGACATGACCCTGCAGTTGACCATTTCGAAGGAAAATATCGAAAAATTCCTAACATCCTCACCTGCAGGGGTCGCGTGATATTTATTATTGTAGAGGGCAGGAAGCCGTGCTGTTGGGTCTGCGGGCGGCGGAACATGTGGCAAAGACCTGCCCCACCAAGAATCCCGCCCCCAAAGGCCCAACCAGCCAAGCAACTACTGCAGGAGCAAGCAAAAGCAAAGACGGCATCACCAGCACCGGCTCCAGCTGCCAACAAGGACGGCGAGTGGCAGGTGGTAGGCAGGAAGAAGAACAAGACACCATCCCCGGCGAAGGTGCTGCCACCTGCCAAAACGCCGGCTAAGATGAAGGAGTCCCCGGTGAAGGAGACCCCGGTGAAGAGGTTCCCAGTCCAACCGGAAAGGGGTTCCCTAAAAGGAAAAGAGCTCGCTCATATGGAGATGGAGGTGGAAAGGGCATGTCTTCAAACGTGGGAGAGACGAGGAAGCGGAGGAAGAACACGACAGCCCTAAGTCGCGGCGGAAAAGCGAGAGCAGAGAGAGAAAGGTACAAGGAGAAATGCTCGTCGCCACCGGTGTCCCCCCGTGAGAAAGACTTATGCGGACAAGGCAAGAAGCCTTCCCGCTTCCCCGCTTAAGGCTTCCCAGTCCCCAGTTTTTAAACTGACCCCATTGGCAAAAGCTAGTGCTACAATCCCCACTCCCTCCCCTTCTCCTACTCCCACTCCCTCTCGGGCTAAGAAAAAGAATGCCCTCCCGCGTGGGGATGCCCTGATGAAGGTTCCAGAAAATATTTCGGAGGAGTGGTCTTCCCAGCGACGAAGGCTACTGAAGCCTCTTTCAAAATTGACCTCTGTGAAGGGTCTCTCTACGGAAGACCCGAGGAACTCACTCAGGCCCCAGGTGTCATCACCCTGGTTAGGAATACCGGGGGGAACCCGCGGGTCTGGGACCACATCGCAGAGGTCCAGAAGCATTACACCAATTTAAATATGGTCAAAGAACATTCACCAGAGCTAAGAAAAATGGCTAAAAATTGTTCGGGGAGGTTCCCCATTTTACTCCACCCCTGCTTATATAGGGTGGTAAAACTTATATATCCAACGGACGTCGGCGGTATTGTCTTAGACGGACGAATTACGTCCGTTATAGGTACAGGGTCCCTAGGACAGTCCGTCGGGGTCCCAGCCACCAGAGATTTTTTCCCCGTATGTGATTAGAGCCGTTGTTGCATGTTTTTCTTGTTTCTCTTTTTCAGGCCTAAGAAATGTCTATCAAGATAGCCAGTTTGAATGCGTATGGCCTGAGGGATCGGGGTAAGGCGGCTCGCCTGCTTCGTGACCTCTTGTCGTACGGCGTGGATGTGGCCGCGATCCAAGAGACTCACTTTGTTTGCGATGTCGACTCGTGTGTGCTGGATGACGACTTTGTCGTTTATTCAGCATATGGGAGCCGGCGGGCCAGAGGTGTTTCTTTGCTGGTTAAGCGTACCCTGGACGCGAGGGTTGACCTTGTCCATGTCGGTGCCGAGGGCCGGCTGATCGTGGCCGATATTGCAGTGAAAAGCAAGTCGTTCCGGCTGATTGCGGTTTATGCGCCCAATGTTCAGGGTGAGCGTGTCTCTTTCTTTCGGCTGTTGGAGCCCTTCATGGTGCATTCAACACGGCTAATCTTAGTTGGGGACTGGAATGCCATCCTAACCCCCAAATGGGATAGAGGGAGGGGCGCTAGCGGGTGGAGTGGTGATCGTAGCCTGGTCAATCTGGTCGGCGATTTTGGTCTCGTCGATAGATACCGGGTCGATCATCCGGAAGGGAGCATGTGGACGTGGACGCGTAGTTGGCCTTCTACCCGGGTATCAGCGTACCTGGATAGGATGTTAGTGAGAGAAGCCGACATAGACTTCTTAGAATGTCCAACGTTCCACTGGTTAGGCTACACGGACCACAAACTCGTTTGTGCCCGTGTGGTGTTAGACTTTAGGCCTAGGTTGGCTGGTTATTGGAAGTTCAATCAGTCCTTACTGGACAGGCGGGACTTTCGTGACCAGCTGACAAAACTAGTTCAGCGGGCGTTAATTGGGCGAGTCATTGGGGGTAAGTGGTGGGTTAGTCTTAAGGACTCCATTAGGTCTTTCGCCACCAGATATGGCCAACGGCGTCAGCTAGATAAGGCTGCGGAGGCAAAGACACTTAGAGCTAATTTCGCCCGGGCGGAGGCTGGTGGGGATTCCCTAGAAATAGCCTTAGCCAGGGGGGGCCCTGGAGCGTTCCGACTAGCGGGCGCTACATGGGCCAGGTAATTAGGGCTAAGTTAAGCAAGATGTCTTCAGAAGCTGTGAAAATGGGCGCGGAACTGCGCAAGGAAGAAATTCGCCGAGCCGGCGACCAAAATTGCATTCGAGAGGTACGCGACCGGAGGGACATCTCCTTGAGTCCACTGACGACATGTGCAGGGCGTTCGGCAACATTTCGAACACCGATTTACCAAGGAGCCTGGTCTCCGTGACGAGGGATTTCACAGCTATTTGGCTGACTTTCCCCGGCTTTCGCCGGCTAAATGACTGGCTGCGAGGGGAGATGCGGAGGACGAAATCTGCGTGGCTTTGAAGAAGGTCGGCAGTGGCAAGTCGCCAGGTTTGGATGGTTTGCCCTATGAATTGTACTTGAGGATGTCGCACCTTTTTTGTCCCGCTCTTGGCTGTCGTGTTCAACCACTGGTTTCGGCGGGGGTCACATCCCCGGTCGGATCACCAGGGGCGTGATCACGCTGTTGGCAAGAAAGGTTGGGAGGGAACTAGATGATTACAGGCCCTTAACTCTGCTAAACACAGAGTTAAGATTTTTGGCCAAGATCTGACCGAATCGCTTGCAGCTAGTTGCCGAGTCTCTGTTGGAACGGATCAGACTTGTTCTGTGAAGGGGAGAACAATTCAGAGCAACCTGCACTTGATTCGCACGATCGTAGAGGGTGTGAAGACGACGATGAGGCCGCGCTGATCAATTTAGATCAGTCCAAGGCATTTGATGATTTAAACCATGGCTACCTGGCTGCTGTCCTGCAGGCCGCCGGATTCAAACCCGACTTCAGCCGCTGGATTAGCCTTCTGTATCGCTCCCCCCAGGCTGTGGTACGGGTGAACGAGAGCTGTCGGGCGCTTTCGCGCTGTCTAGGTCGGTCCGACAGGGTTGTCCACTGTCTTCTCTCCTTTATGTCTTGGCGTTGGAGCTCCCTCCTTCGCCGGCTGAGGGACGAGACTGGCAGTCCGGTCCTGCGTGGAATTGAAGTCCCTGGCGGAGCTCGAGCCAGGGTTTCTGCGTACGCCGATGACGTAACGACCTTTGTGTCCTCCCGCAGGGACATAGAGGCGGTACACCAGGCGCTTGTACGGTACGAGAAGGTGACAGGAGACCCGATTAACTGCGACAAGTCATCCGGCTTGCGGTTAGGTACCTGGAAGGGGAGTTTCCCTCCCGGGGCCCTTCAGAGCTGGACGGACGGGCCGGTCGGCTCCTCGGAGTTTGGTTCGGTCCGGACTTACAGCTGGAGAAAAACTGGTCAAGTACTGGCAAAGGTCGGCGCGTCGGTCAAGACTAGGCGTCGACGGGGTCTCTCCGTGAAGGGCTTGGCGGAGGTGTGTAACACATACCTCTTTCCCATGATCCTTTACCGGCTGTCAGTACTTCCCCTTTGTGACGATCATGAGAAGGCGCTCGAGCGTTTGCTATTCTCCTGTCTGTGGAGAGGACGCAAACACATGGTCGACAAAGGAGTCTGTTGCCTCCGTCCGTGTCAAGGGGGTCTGGGGATGCCACACTTGAGGAGCCACGTGCTCGCTTCAAGGTTGGCATTCCTCAGGCGCGCGTTAGAGGAAGATCGGTTGCTTGCGGGGGTAGTGAGGGACATGTTCCCTTGCCTTACCATCACGCCCCCGACCCTATGGCTGACCGTCAGGCCTTGGGTGCGACCGAAATTCCTCCTCGAATGTCTGGCGGCTTTACAGGCCATTCCACGGTCCAGTGACCTTTCACAGCCTAGGAAAATCTTCTATCGGGGATTAGTGGAGGGTGCCGTGAAGGATAAGCTGTGGAGTAAGCTCGGCATGTCGAGAGTGGAGTACCGCTCTCATTGGTCTTGGGCGCCAGGTGCAGATTGGCTCAGCAACTCTGAGTTTTCTCTGACCTGGCGATTGGCTCGGAATGGTTTGTCTCTCAATGACAAGCGTTTCGCAATGGGCCTGGCGGATTTGCCAGATTGTGAACGTTGCAACCTTGGAATTAAGGAGACGTCTGCGCACGCCTTCTTCCATTGTTCGCGCGTTCGCCCGTTGTGGGCGCGTGTCGGCGAGTTGACTGCTCGTATCGCGCCGAGGGGCTCGTGCTCATTGATCGCGCATACGCTGTGGACAATGTGTTGCCCCCGTACTCTGGAGTGAAGCGGATGGTGTTTCTGACGCTGCTGGCCTCGGCTAGAATGGTGATATGGACGACGCGACTGGAGGAAGTCTTGCGGGGCGGTCGTCTTTCGGATCAGGATCTAATCCGATATTTTGAGCACCAGCTCAAAATGAAGATTAGAACTGAACGGAAACGGCTGCACCCGACAGACTTTTGCGAAAGGTGGATACATGCAGCGAGCCTGGTTCGTGTGACTGGGGCTAGCCTTGATTTTCTTTTTTAGATCTGCTAATCACATCGGGGGGATTCCTTCGGAACCCTTCCCGTGGTTAAGGTAGATATTCTTTTGTGTACCTAGTTAATGTGAGTGTATGGGTTGTCCTAGCCTGTTCCCGGCTCCAATACTTTTGTTATGATCCAGTTCGAGATCCCCTTTGTCCATCGTTATTTTGTCTCCCGTTTTACTCTCGGCTGGGTCAGCCTTATATATTCCCAGTCCAATTTATTTTTAACCTGCTTCTCCTTTCCCCTGTAGAAAGAGCTACTTGATTTGCCTTTTAAGGCAGAATACAGTGGCCTCTTTAATTATGAGGTGTGTTTGGGTCTTACTAACACCATGTATATGATGTTCATTTGAAATTGTTTTTAGTTTGGGGTTTTTTGTTTCTTCATTTCCCGCTTCCCATCATGTCATTTCCTTCTTTAAATTTTAAATCTATTTTTTGTATTATATTTGTAAATAGTCACAAATTTTTATGTACATTTGGGGCGTTTTGTAGGTCCCTGGTATGGTTTTTGCGGTATTTTGGTGTACGATATGTATGAGTGTTGATGGACAAATTCTTATGGTGATTGAGAAAATTGTAACGTATGTATGGGTCGTGAATCCGATTAGCTAGGTATAAGATAGAGTACTGAAGACCACCCCAGTTTTGTTCCCCCCTCATTTTGGCCTTGGCTGCCGTAATCTTTTCATAAATAAAGATAAATAAAACTAGTCATTTCCTCCCAATCTTGTGTTGTGGTAAATGGCAGAGGATCAAAGTGTAGTATCTGTTCCTGAGTGATACTTACTATTTGCTTTGTTTCCTGGACAATTGTGTTCCAGCCTAAGTTTATTGCTCATGCCCGCGCAAAAGTAGCGGTAAAACGCGAAACGCGGAAGACAAGCGTCCGTGGTTCAGCCTCTTGGGAGGCATGGCCTCGGAAGAGCCTGGGAAGTAGTTCCTCCCACCACGGCCTCGGTGGGAGGAAAGGAGAAGTTGGGCATTACCGCCGCGGATAATCCCTTCCGATTCAAACAGCTGGTTTACCAGCATCGGTAACTGTGCTATCAGGACCGGGATCACCTAAACCCTCGACCTCTGGATGGACAGGGGGAAAGATGATAATGAAGGAGAAGAGTTCTATGACGAAATGAAGGTCAAGTACGCTCAGTACATTAAAGGAACTGAGCTGGTCTCTGTTCCGGAAGAACTAGCTAGAATAGAAGTGCGTATTACGCTGATAACTAAAGACATCAAGTCTCATAAGATGGTAGGAATAACTAGAGACGCATTTGAGGAGGCAATTGCAACTCTGAAGTTGAATGCTAGGGCCGTGGCGAGGAAGAGCAATGCCATGTGGGACGTCCTGCTGGCTTCAGCAGAGGAAGCCAAAAGATTAGTGGGTTGTCCTGGAGACTAAAACGCTGTCCACACTGAATATATGGGGACCAGGAAGATCAAGGTTACCCTGCATGGCGTCCCCATGGACATTGCAGAGGACCACATGGGTGCCTTTTTCGCCAATTATGGAAAGGTGGCCTGTGTTTCCTCGCTGCGGTCCAAGGCGGAGATTTTAACAGGCGACATGACCCTGCAGTTGACCATTTCGAAGGAAAATATCGAAAAAAATTCCTAACATCCTCACCTGCAGAGGTCGCGTGATATTTATTATTGTAGAGGGCAGGAAGCCGTGCTGTTAGGTCTGCGGGGCGGCGGAACGTATGGCAAAGACCTGCCCCACCAAATCCTGCCCCAAAGGCCCAACCAGCCAAGCAACTACCGCAGGAGCAAGCAAAAGCAAAGACGGCATCACCAGCACCGGTTCCAGCTGCCAACAAGGACGGCGAGTGGCAGGTGGTAGGCAGAGAAGAAGAATAAGACACCATCCCCGGCGAAGGTGCCGCCACCTGCCAAAACGCCGGCTAAGATGAAGGAGACCCCGGTGAAGGAGACCCCGGTGAGGGGAGTCTCCAGTCCAACCGGAAAGGGGTTCCCAAAGGAAAAGAGCCCCTCGCCTAGTATGGAGATGGAGGTGGAAAGGGCAGCGTCTCTCAAACGTGGGAGAGACGAGGAAGCGGAGGAAAGAACAGGCAGCCTAAGTCGCGGCGGAAAAGCAGAGACAGAGAGAAAGGTGCACGGGAGAAATGCTCCGTCGCTGGTGTCCCCCGTGAGAAAGACTTA
Source organism: Ascarosepion bandense (assembly GCA_037127315.1). Classification (NCBI taxonomy): domain Eukaryota; kingdom Metazoa; phylum Mollusca; class Cephalopoda; order Sepiida; family Sepiidae; genus Ascarosepion; species Ascarosepion bandense. Next base: position 378 of record JBBBDQ010027438.1, on the reverse strand, counting down.
TGCGGACAAGGCAAGAAGCCTTCCCCGCTTCCCAGCAAGGCTTCCCAGTCCCCAGTTTTTAAACTGACCCCATTGGCAAAAGCTAGTGCCATAACTCTACTCCCCCCCTCCCCTTCTCCTACCTCACCCTCTCAGGCTAAGAAAAAGAATGCCCTCCCGCGTGGGGATGCCCTGATGAGGGTTCCAGAAAATATTTCTGGAGAGTGGTCTTCCCAGCGACGAAGGCTACTGAAAACCTCTTCTAAAATTGGGCCTCTGTGAAGGGTCTCTCTACGGAAGACCCGAGGAACTTTGCCCAGGCCCCGGGTGTCATCACCCTGGTTAGGAATACCGGGGGGAACCTGCGGGTCTGGGACCACATCGCAGAGGTCCGGAGGC
>JBBBDQ010027437.1:0-31572 GCA_037127315.1 Ascarosepion bandense | reverse complement strand
ATTATTGTACATGGGCTGGAATGATCTATTATGTTATGTCTCTAATTTGTCTTAGATACTTTGTATTTATTTTCAATTTTCCTTTTAGAATTCTTCACCTATATTGCATTTGATCCATTTTTGTACATGGGCTGGAATGATCTATTATGTTATGTCTCTAATTTGTTTTAGATACTTTGTATTTATTTTGAATTTTCTTTTTAGAATTCTTCACCTATATTGCATTCGATCCATTTTTGTACATCGGCTGGAATGATCTATTATGTTATGTCTCTAATTTGTTTTAGATACATTGTATTTATTTTCAATTTTCCTTTTAGAATTCTTCACCTATATTGCATTTGATCCATTTTTGTACATGGGCTGGAATGATCTATTATGTTATGTCTCTAATTTGTTTTAGATACTTAGTATTTATTTTCAATTTTCCTTTTAGAATTGTTCACCTATATTGCATTCGATCCATTATTTTACATGGGCTGGAATGATCTATTATGTTATGTCTCTAATTTGTTTTAGATACTTTGTATTTATTTTCAATTTTCCTTTTAGAATTGTTCACCTATATCGCATTTGATCCATTATTGTACATGGGCTGGAATGATCTATTATGTTATGTCTCTAATTTGTTTTAGATACTTTGTATTTATTTTCAATTTTCCTTTTAGAATTGTTCACCTATATTGCATTTGATCCATTATTGTACATGGGCTGGAATGATCTATTATGTTATGTCTCTAATTTGTTTTAGACACTTTGTATTTATTTTCAATTTTCCTTTTAGAATTGTTCACCTATATTGCATTTGATCCATTATTGTACATGGGCTGGAATGATCTATTATGTTATGTCTCTAATTTGTTTTAGATACTTTGTATTTATTTTCAATTTTCCTTTTAGAATTGTTCACCTATATTGCATTTGATCCATTATTGTACATGGGCTGGAATGATCTATTATGTTATGTCTCTAATTTGTTTTAGATACTTTGTATTTATTTTCAATTTTCCTTTTAGAATTGTTCACCTATATTGCATTTGATCCATTATTGTACATGGGCTGGAATGATCTATTATGTTATGTCTCTAATTTGTTTTAGACACTTTGTATTTATTTTCAATTTTCCTTTTAGAATTGTTCACCTATATTGCATTTGATCCATTATTGTACATGGGCTGGAATGATCTATTATGTTATGTCTCTAATTTGTTTTAGACACTTTGTATTTATTTTCAATTTTCCTTTTAGAATTCTTCACCTATATTGCATTTGATCCATTATTGTACATGGGCTGGAATGATCTATTATGTTATGTCTCTAATTTGTTTTAGATACTTTGTATTTATTTTCAATTTTCCTTTTAGAATTCTTCACCTATATTGCATTTGATCCATTATTGTACATGGGCTGGAATGATCTATTATGTTATGTCTCTAATTTGTTTTAGATACTTTGTATTTATTTTCAATTTTCCTTTTAGAATTCTTCACCTTTATTGCATTCGATCCATTATTGTACATGGGCTGGAATGATCTATTATGTTATGTCTCTAATTTGTTTTAGATACTTTGTATTTATTTTCAATTTTCCTTTTAGAATTCTTCACCTATATTGCATTGTGATCCATTATTGTACATGGGCTGGAATGATCTATTATGTTATGTCTCTAATTTGTTTTAGATACTTTATTATTTATTTTCAATTTTCCTTTTGGAAATTCTTCACCTATATTGCATTTGATCCATTTTTGTACATGGGCTGGAATGATCTATTATGTTATGTATACTCTAATTTGTTTTAGATACTTTGTATTTATTTTGAATTTCTTTTAGAATTCTTCACCTATATTGCATTCGATCCATTTTTGTACATCGGCTGGAATGATCTATTATGTTATGTCTCTAATTTGTTTTAGATACTTTGTATTTATTTTCAATTTTCCTTTTAGAATTCTTCACCTATATTGCATTTGATCCATTTTTGTGTAGGCTGGAATGATCCTATTATATTATGTCTCTAATTTGTTTTAGATACTTAGTATTTATTTTCAATTTTCCTTTTAGAATTGTTCACCTATATTGCATTCGATCCATTATTTTACATGGGCTGGAATGATCTATTATGTTATGTCTCTAATTTGTTTTAAGTACTTTGTATTTATTTTCAATTTTCCTTTTAGAATTGTTCATATATGGCATTTGATCCATTATTGTACATGGGCTGGAATGATCTATTATGTTATGTCTCTAATTTGTTTTAGATACTTTGTATTTATTTTCAATTTTCCTTTTTAAATTGTTCACCTATATTGCATTTGATCCATTATTGTACATGGGCTGGAATGATCTATTGTATTATGTCTCTAATTTGTTTTAGACACTTTGTATTTATTTTCAATTTTCCCTTTTAGAATTGTTCACCTATATTGCATTTGATCCATTATTGTACATGGGCTGGAATGATCTATTATGTTATGTCTCTAATTTGTTTTAGATACTTTGTATTTATTTTCAATTTTCCTTTTAGAATTGTTCCTATATTGCATTTTGATCCATTATTGTACATGGGCTGGAATGATCTATTATGTTATGTCTCTAATTTGTTTTAGATACTTTGTATTTATTTTCAATTTTCCTTTTAGAATTGTTCACCTATATTGCATTTGATCCATTATTGTACATGGGCTGGAATGATCTATTATGTTATGTCTCTAATTTGTTTTAGACACTTTGTATTTATTTTCAATTTTCCTTTTAGAATTGTTCACCTATATTGCATTTGATCCATTATTGTACATGGGCTGGAATGATCTATTATGTTATGTCTCTAATTTGTTTTAGACACTTTGTATTTATTTTCAATTTTCCTTTTAAGAATTCTTCACCTATATTGCATTTGATCCATTATTGTACATGGGCTGGAATGATCTATTATGTTATGTCTCTAATTTGTTTTAGATACTTTGTATTTTATTTTCAATTTTCCTTTTAGAATTCTTCACCTATATTGCATTGATCCATTATTGTACATGGGCTGGAATGATCTATTATGTTATGTCTCTAATTTGTTTTAGATACTTTGTATTTATTTTCAATTTTCCTTTTAGAATTCTTCACCTATATTGCATTCGATCCATTATTGTACATGGGCTGGAATGATCTATTATGTTATGTCTCTAATTTGTTTTAGATACTTTGTATTTATTTTCAATTTTCCTTTTAGGAATTCTTCACCTATATTGCATTCGATCCATTATTGTACATGGGCTGGAATGATCTATTATGTTATGTCTCTAATTTGTTTTAGATACTTTGTATTTATTTCAATTTTCCTTTTAGAATTCTTCACCTATATTGCATTTGATCCATTATTGTACATGGGCTGGAATGATCTATTATGTTATGTCTCTAATTTGTTTTAGATACTTTATATTTATTTTCAATTTTTCCTTTTAGAATTCTTCTCCTATATTGCATTTGATCCATTATTGTACAAGGGCTGGAATGATCTATTATGTTATGTCTCTAATTTGTTTTAGATACTTTGTATTTATTTTCAATTTTCCTTTTAGAATTCTTCACCTATATTGCATTTGATCCATTATTGTACATGGGCTGGAATGATCTATTATGTTATGTCTCTAATTTGTTTTAGATACTTTGTATTTATTTTCAATTTTCCTTTTAGAATTCTTCACCTATATTGCATTTGATGCATTATTGTACATGGGCTGGAATGATCTATTATGTTATGTGTCTCTAATTTGTCTTAGATACTTTGTATTTATTTTCAATTTTCCTTTTAGGATTTCTTCACCTATATTGCATTTGATCCATTTTTGTACATGGGCTGGAATGATCTATTATGTTATGTCTCTAATTTGTTTTAGATACTTTGTATTTATTTTGAATTTTTTGTCTTTTTAGAATTCTTCACCTATATTGCATTCGATCCATTTTTGTACATCGGCTGGAATGATCTATTATGTTATGTCTCTAATTTGTTTTAGATACTTTGTATTTATTTATTTTCAATTTTCCTTTTAGAATTCTTCACCTATATTGCATTTGATCCATTTTTGTACATGGGCTGGAATGATCTATTATGTTATGTCTCTAATTTTGTTTTAGATACTTAGTATTTATTTTCAATTTTCCTTTTAGAATTGTTCACCTATATTGCATTCGATCCATTATTTTACATGGGCTGGAATGATCTATTATGTTATGTCTCTAATTTGTTTTAGATACTTTGTATTTATTTTCAATTTTCCTTTTTAGAATTGTTCACCTATATCGCATTTGATCCATTATTGTACATGAACTGAATGATCTATTATGTTATGTCTCTAATTTGTTTTAGATACTTTGTATTTATTTTCAATTTTCCTTTTAGAATTGTTCACCTATATTGCATTTGATCCATTGTGTACATGGGCTGGAATGATCTATTATGTTATGTCTCTAATTTGTTTTAGACACTTTGTATTTATTTTCAATTTTCCTTTTAGAATTGTTCACCTATATTGCATTTGATCCATTATTGTACATGAATGTGGAATGATCTATTATGTTATGTCTCTAATTTGTTTTAGATACTTTGTATTTATTTTCGAGATTTTCCTTTTAGAATTGTTCACCTATATTGCATTTGATCCATTATTGTACATGGGCTGGAATGATCTATTATGTTATGTCTCTAATTTGTTTTAGATACTTTGTATTTATTTTCAATTTTCCTTTTAGAATTGTTCACCTATATTGCATTTGATCCATTGTTATTGTGTGGGCTGGAATGATCTATTATGTTATGTCTCTAATTTGTTTTAGACACTTTGTATTTATTTTCAATTTTCCTTTTAGAATTGTTCACCTATATTGCATTTGATCCATTGTGTACATGGGCTGGAATGATCTATTATGTTATGTCTCTAATTTGTTTTAGACACTTTGTATTTATTTTCAATTTTCCTTTTTAAATTCTTCACCTATATTGCATTTGATCCATTATTGTACATGGGCTGGAATGATCTATTATGTTATGTCTCTAATTTGTTTTAGATACTTTGTATTTATTTTCAATTTTCCTTTAGAATTCTTCACCTATATTGCATTTGATCCATTGTGTGCATTGGGCTGGAATGATCTATTATGTTATGTCTCTAATTTGTTTTAGATACTTTGTATTTATTTTCAATTTCCTTTAAATTCTTCACCTATATTGCATTCGATCCATTGTGTACATGGGCTGGAATGATCTATTATGTTATGTCTCTAATTTGTTTTAGATACTTTGTATTTATTTTCAATTTTCCTTTTAGAATTCTTCACCTATATTGCATTCGATCCATTATTGTACATGGGCTGGAATGATCTATTATGTTATGTCTCTAATTTGTTTTAGATACTTTGTATTTATTTTTCAATTTTCCTTTTAGAATTCTTCACCTATATTGCATTTGATCCATTTTTGTACATGGGCTGGAGATGATCTATTATGTTATGTCTCTAATTTGTTTTAGATACTTTGTATTTATTTTGAATTTTCTTTTTAAATTCTTCACCTATATTGCATTCGATCCATTTTTGTACATCGGCTGGAATACTGATCTATTATATTATGTCTCTAATTTGTTTTAGATACTTTGTATTTATTTCAATTTTCCTTTTAGAATTCTTCACCTATATTACATTTGATCCATTTTTGTACATGGGCTGGAATGATCTATTATGTTATGTCTCTAATTTGTTTTAGATACTTAGTATTTATTTTCAATTTTCCTTTTAGAATTGTTCACCTATATTGCATTCGATCCATTATTTTACATGGGCTGGAATGATCTGTTATGTTATGTCTCTAATTTGTTTTAGATACTTTGTATTTATTTCAATTTTCCTTTTAGAATTGTTCACCTATATACTTTACATTTGATCCATTATTGTGCATAGGCTGGAATGATCTATTATGTTATGTCTCTAATTTGTTTAGATACTTTGTATTTATTTTCAATTTTCCTTTTAGAATTGTTCACCTATATTGCATTTGATCCATTATTGTACATGGGCTGGAATGATCTATTATGTTATGTCTCTAATTTGTTTTAGACACTTTGTATTTATTTTCAATTTTCCTTTTAAATTGTTCACCTATATTGCATTTGATCCATTATTGTACATGGGCTGGAATGATCTATTATGTTATGTCTCTAATTTGTTTTAGATACTTTGTATTTATTTCAATTTTCCTTTTAGAATTGTTCACCTATATTGCATTTGATCCATTATTGTACATGGGCTGGAATGATCTATTATGTTATGTCTCTAATTTGTTTTAGATACTTTGTATTTATTTTCAATTTTCCTTTTAGAATTGTTCACCTATATTGCATTTGATCCATTATTGTACATGGGCTGGAATGATCTATTATGTTATGTCTCTAATTTGTTTTAGACACTTTGTATTTATTTTCAATTTTCCTTTTAGAATTGTTCACCTATATTGCATTTGATCCATTATTGTACATGGGCTGGAATGATCTATTATGTTATGTCTCTAATTTGTTTTAGACACTTTGTATTTATTTTCAATTTTCCTTTTAGAATTCTTCTATATTGCATTTGATCCATTATTGTACATGGGCTGGAATGATCTATTATGTTATGTCTCTAATTTGTTTTAGATACTTTGTATTTATTTTCAATTTTCCTTTTAAATTCTTCTATATTGCATTTTGATCCATTATTGTACATGGGCTGGAATGATCTATTATGTTATGTCTCTAATTTGTTTTAGATACTTTGTATTTATTTTCGAATTTTCCTTTTTAAATTCTTCACCTATATTGCATTCGATCCATTATTGTACATGGGCTGGAATGATCTATTATGTTATGTCTCTAATTTGTTTTAGATACTTTGTATTTATTTTCAATTTTCCTTTTAGAATTCTTCACCTATATTGCATTCGATCCATTGTGTACATGGGCTGGAATGATCTATTATGTTATGTCTCTAATTTGTTTTAGATACTTTGTATTTATTTTCAATTTTCCTTTGCAAATTCTTCACCTATATTGCATTTGATCCATTATTGTACATGGGCTGGAATGATCTATTATGTTATGTATCTCTAATTTGTTTTAGATACTTTATATTTATTTTCAATTTTCCTTTAAATTCTTCTCCTATATTACATTTGATCCATTATTGTACAAGGGCTGGAATGATCTATTATGTTATGTCTCTAATTTGTTTTAGATACTTTGTATTTATTTTCAATTTTCCTTTTTTAAATTCTTCACCTATATTGCATTTGATCCATTATTGTACATGGGCTGGAATGATCTATTATGTTATGTCTCTAATTTGTTTAGATACTTTGTATTTGTTTTCAATTTTCCTTTTAGAATTCTTCACCTATATTGCATTTTGATCCATTATTGTACATGGGCTGGAATGATCTATTATGTTATGTCTCTAATTTGTTTTAGATACTTTGTATTTATTTTCAATTTTCCTTTTAGAATTCTTCACCTATATTGCATTTGATCCATTATTGTACATGGGCTGGAATGATCTATTATGTTATGTCTCTAATTTGTTTTAGATACTTTGTATTTATTTTCAATTTTCCTTTTAGAATTCTTCACCTATATTGCATTCGATCAATTATTGTACATGGGCTGGAATGATCTATTATGTTATGTCTCTAATTTGTTTTAGATACTTTGTATTTATTTTCAATTTTCCTTTTAGAATTCTTCACCTATATTGCATTTGATCCATTTTTGTACATGGGCTGGAATGATCCATTGTATGTGCTCTAATTTGTTTTAGATGCTTTGTATTTATTTTCAATTTTCCTTTAGAATTCTTCACCCTATATTGCATTTGATCCATTTTTGTACATGGGCTGGAATAATCTATTATGTTATGTCTCTAATTTGTTTTAGATACTTTGTATTTATTTTCAATTTTCCTTTTAGAATTCTTCACCTATATTGCATTTGATCCATTTTTGTACATGGGCTGGAATAATCTATTATGTTATGTCTCTAATTTGTTTTAGATACTTTGTATTTATTTTCAATTTTCCTTTTTTAAATTCTTCACCTATATTGCATTTGATCCATTTTTGTACATGGGCTGGAATGATCTATTATGTTATGTCTCTAATTTGTTTTAGATACTTTGTATTTATTTTCAATTTTCCTTTTAGAATTCTTCACCTATATTGCATTTGATCCATTGTGTACATGGGCTGGAATGATCTATTATGTTATGTCTCTAATTTGTTTTAGATACTTTGTATTTATTTTCAATTTTCCTTTTAAATTCTTCACCTATATTGCATTTGATCCATTTTTGTACATGGGCTGGAATGATCTATTATGTTATGTCTCTAATTTGTTTTAGATACTTTGTATTTATTTTGAATTTCTTTTTAGAATTCTTCACCTATATTGCATTCGATCCATTTTTGTACATCGGCTGGAATGATCTATTATGTTATGTCTCTAATTTGTTTTAGATACTTTGTATTTATTTTTCAATTTTCCTTTTAAATTCTTCACCTATATTGCATTTGATCCATTTTTGTACATGGGCTGGAATGATCTATTATGTTATGTCTCTAATTTGTTTTAGATACTTAGTATTTATTTTCAATTTTCCTTTTAGAATTCTTCACCTATATTGCATTCGATCCATTATTTTACATGGGCTGGAATGATCTATTATATGTTATGTCTCTAATTTGTTTTAGATACTTTGTATTTATTTTCAATTTTCCTTTTAAATTGTTCCTATATCGCTGATCCATTATTGTACATGGGCTGGAGATGATCTATTATGTTATGTCTCTAATTTGTTTTAGATACTTTGTATTTATTTTCAATTTTCCTTTTAAATTCTTCACCTATATTGCATTTGATCCATTATTGTACATGGGCTGGAATGATCTATTATGTTATGTCTAATTTGTTTGGGCTTACTTTGTATTTATTTTCAATTTTCCTTTTAGAATTCTTCACCTATATTGCATTTTGATCCATTATTGTACATGGGCTGGAATGATCTATTATGTTATGTCTCTAATTTGTTTTAGATACTTTGTATTTATTTTCAATTTTCCTTTTAGAATTGTTCACCTATATTGCATTTGATCAATTATTGTACATGGGCTGGAATGATCTATTATGTTATGTCTCTAATTTGTTTTAGATACTTTGTATTTATTTTCAATTTCCTTTTAGAATTGTTCACCTATATTGCATTTGATCCATTATTGTACATGGGCTGGAATGATCTATTATGTTATGTCTCTAATTTGTTTTAGACACTTTTTGTATTTATTTTCAATTTTCCTTTTAGAATTGTTCACCTATATTGCATTTGATCCATTATTGTACATGGGCTGGAATGATCTATTATGTTATGTCTCTAATTTGTTTTAGATACTTTGTATTTATTTTCAATTTTCCTTTTAGAATTCTTCACCTGTATTGCATTTGATCCATTATTGTACATGGGCTGGAATGATCTATTATGTTATGTTTCTAATTTGTTTTAGATACTTTGTATTTATTTTCAATTTTCCTTTTAGAATTCTTCACCTATATTGCATTTGATCCATTATTGTACATGGGCTGGAATGATCTATTATGTTATGTCTCTAATTTGTTTTAGATACTTTGTATTTATTTTCAATTTTCCTTTTAGAATTCTTCACCTATATTGCATTCGATCCATTATTGTACATGGGCTGGAATGATCTATTATGTTATGTCTCTAATTTGTTTTAGATACTTTGTATTTATTTTCAATTTTCCTTTTAGAATTCTTCACCTATATTGCATTCGATCCATTATTGTACATGGGCTGGAATGATCTATTATGTTATGTCTCTAATTTGTTTTAGACACTTTGTATTTATTTTCAATTTTCCTTTTAGAATTGTTCACCTATATTGCATTCGATCCATTATTGTACATGGGCTGGAATGATCTATTATGTTATGTCTCTAATTTGTTTTAGATACTTTGTATTTATTTTCAATTTTCCTTTTAGAATTCTTCACCTATATTGCATTCGATCCATTATTGTACATGGGCTGGAATGATCTATTATGTTATGTCTCTAATTTGTTTTAGATACTTTGTATTTATTTTCAATTTTCCTTTTAGAATTCTTCACCTATATTGCATTTCATCCATTTTTGTACATGGGCTGGAATGATCTATTATGTTATGTCTCTAATTTGTTTTAGATACTTTGTATTTATTTTCAATTTTCCTTTTAGAATTCTTCACCTATATTGCATTCGATCCATTATTGTACATGGGCTGGAATGATCTATTATGTTATGTCTCTAATTTGTTTTAGATACTTTGTATTTATTTTCAATTTTCCTTTTAGAATTCTTCACCTATATTGCATTCGATCCATTATTGTACATGGGCTGGAATGATCTATTATGTTATGTCTCTAATTTGTTTTAGATACTTTGTATTTATTTTCAATTTTCCTTTTAGAATTCTTCACCTATGTTGCATTTGATCCATTTTTGTACATGGGCTGGAATGATCTATTATGTTATGTCTCTAATTTGTTTTAGATACTTTGTATTTATTTTGAATTTTCCTTTTAGAATTGTTCACCTATATTGCATTTGATCCATTATTGTACAAGGGCTGGAATGATCTATTATGTTATGTCTCTAATTTGTTTTAGATACTTTGTATTTATTTTCAATTTTCCTTTTAGAATTCTTCACCGATATTGCATTTGATCCATTATTGTACATGGGCTGGAATGATCTATTATGTTATGTCTCTAATTTGTTTTAGATACTTTGTATTTGTTTTCAATTTTCCTTGTAGAATTCTTCAACTATATTGCATTTGATCCATTATTGTACATGGGCTGGAATGATCTATTATGTTATGTCTCTAATTTGTTTTAGATACTTTGTATTTGTTTTCAATTTTCCTTTTAGAATTCTTCAACTATATTGCATTTGATCCATTATTGTACATGGGCTGGAATGATCTATTATGTTATGTCTCTAATTTGTTTTAGATACTTTGTATTTATTTTCAATTTTCCTTTTAGAATTCTTCACCTATATTGCATTTGATCCATTATTGTACATGGGCTGGAATGATCTATCATGTTATGTCTCTAATTTGTTTTAGATACTTTGTATTTATTTTCAATTTTCCTTTTAGAATTCTTCACCTATATTGCATTCGATCCATTATTATACATCGGCTGGAATGATCTATTATGTTATGTCTCTAATTTGTTTTAGATACTTTGTATTTGTTTTCAATTTTCCTTTTAGAATTCTTCACCTATATTGCATTTGATCCATTTTTGTACATGGGCTGGAATGATCCATTATGTTATGTCTCTAATTTGTTTTAGATACTTTGTATTTATTTTCAATTTTCCTTTTAGAATTCTTCACCTATATTGCATTTGATCCATTTTTGTACATGGGCTGGAATAATCTATTATGTTATGTCTCTAATTTGTTTTAGATACTTTGTATTTATTTTCAATTTTCCTTTTAGAATTCTTCACCTATATTGCATTTGATCCATTTTTGTACATGGGCTGGAATAATCTATTATGTTATGTCTCTAATTTGTTTTAGATACTTTGTATTTATTTTCAATTTTCCTTTTAGAATTCTTCACCTATATTGCATTTGATCCATTTTTGTACATGGGCTGGAATGATCTATTATGTTATGTCTCTAATTTGTTTTATATACTTTGTATTTATTTTGAATTTTCTTCTTGGAATTCTTCACCTATATTGCATTGATCCATTATTGTACATGGGCTGGAATGATCTATTATGTTATGTCTCTAATTTGTTTTAGATACTTTGTATTTATTTTCAATTTTCCTTTTTAAATTCTTCACCTATATTGCATTTGATCCATTTTTATGCATAGGCTGGAATGATCTATGTATCTCTCTAATTGTTTTGATCCCTGCTGTTATTTTCAATTTCCTTTTAGGAATTAACTACCTATATTTACATTACGATCCATTGTGTATGGGCTGGAGTGATCTATTATGTTATGTCTCTAATTTGTTTTAGGCCTTTTGTATTTATTTTCAAATTTCCTTTAGGAATTCTTTACTATATTGCATTTCATCTAATTTTTCTTTACCAAGCTGCAAGACAAGTCTATTATCGTATGTCTCTAATTTGTTTTAGATACTTTATATTTATTTTCAATATTCCTTTTAGAATTCTTCACCTATATTGCATTTGATCCATTATTGTACATCGGCTGGAATGATCTATTATGTTGTATCTCTATTTGTTTCCAGATACTTTGCATGTTTATTTCAATTTTCCTTCAGGAATTCTACACCTATATTGCATTTGATCCATTGTGTACATGGGCTGGAATGATCTATTATGTTATGTCTCTAATTTGTTTTAGATACTTTGTATTTATTTTGAATTTTCTTTTTGGAATTCTTCACCTATATTGCATTCGATCCATTATTGTACATGGGCTGGAATGATCTATTATGTTATGTCTCTAATTTGTTTTAGATACTTTGTATTTATTTTCAATTTTCCTTTTAGAATTCTTCACCTATTTTCATCCATTTTTGTACATGGGCTGGAATGATCTATTATGTTATGTCTCTAATTTGTTTTAGATACTTTGTATTTATTTTCAATTTTCCTTTTAGAATTCTTCACCTATATTGCATTTGATCCATTTTTGTACATGGGCTGGAATGATCTATTATGTTATGTCTCTAATTTGTTTTAGATACTTTGTATTTATTTTCAATTTTCCTTTTAAATTCTTCACCTATATTACATTTGATCCATTATTGTACATGGGCTGGAATGATCTATTATGTTATGTCTCTAATTTGTTTTAGATACTTTGTATTTATTTTCAATTTTCCTTTTAAAATTCTTCACCTATATTGCATTTGATCCATTATTGTACATGGGCTGGAGATGATCTATTATGTTATGTCTCTAATTTGTTTTAGATACTTTGTGTTATTTTCAATTTTCCTTTTAGAATTCTTCACCTATATTGCATTCGATCCATTATTGTACATGGGCTGGAATGATCTTTTATGTTATGTCTCTAATTTGTTTTAGATACTTTGTATTTATTTTCAATTTTCCTTTTGAAATTCTTCACCTATATTGCATTTGATCCATTATTGTACATGGGCTGGAATGATCTATTATGTTATGTCTCTAATTTGTTTTAGATACTTTATATTTATTTTCAATTTTCCTTTTAGAATTCTTCTCTATATTGCATTTGATCCATTATTGTACAAGGGCTGGAATGATCTATTATGTTATGTCTCTAATTTGTTTTAGATACTTTGTATTTATTTTCAATTTTCCTTTTAGAATTCTTCACCTATATTGCATTTGATCCATTGGCGTATACATGAGCTGGAATGATCTATTATGTTATGTCTCTAATTTGTTTTAGATACTTTGTATTTTGTTTTTCAATTTTCCTTTTAGAATTCTTCACCTATATTGCATTTGATCCATTATTGTACATGGGCTGGAATGATCTATTATGTTATGTCTCTAATTTTATTTTGATCTTTTGTATTTATTTCAATTTTCCTTTGAGAATTCTTCACCTATATTGCATTTGATCCATTATTGTACATGGGCTGGAATGATCTATTATGTTATGTCTCTAATTTGTTTTAGATACTTTGTATTTATTTTCAATTTTCCTTTTAGAATTCTTCACCTATATTGCATTTGATCCATTATTGTACATGGGCTGGAATGATCTATTATGTTATGTCTCTAATTTGTTTTAGATACTTTGTATTTATTTTCAATTTTCCTTTTAGAATTCTTCACCTATATTGCATTCGATCAATTATTGTACATGGGCTGGAATGATCTATTATGTTATGTCTCTAATTTGTTTTAGATACTTTGTATTTATTTTCAATTTTCCTTATAGAATTCTTCACCTATATTGCATTTGATCCATTTTTGTACATGGGCTGGAATGATCCATTATGTTATGTCTCTAATTTGTTTTAGATACTTTGTATTTATTTTCAATTTTCCTTTTAGAATTCTTCACCTATATTGCATTTGATCCATTTTTGTACATGGGCTGGAATAATCTATTATGTTATGTCTCTAATTTGTTTTAGATACTTTGTATTTATTTTCAATTTTCCTTTTGGAATTCTTCACCTATATTGCATTTGATCCATTTTTGTACATGGGCTGGAATAATCTATTATGTTATGTCTCTAATTTGTTTTAGATACTTTGTATTTATTTTCAATTTTCCTTTTAGAATTCTTCACCTATATTGCATTTGATCCATTTTTGTACATGGGCTGGAATGATCTATTATGTTATGTCTCTAATTTGTTTTAGATACTTTGTATTTATTTTCAATTTTCCTTTTAGAATTCTACACCTATATTGCATTTGATCCATTATTGTACATGGGCTGGAATGATCTATTATCTTATGTCTCTAATTTGTTTTAGATACTTTGTATTTATTTTCAATTTTCCTTTTAGAATTCTTCACCTATATTGCATTTGATGCATTATTGTACATGGGCTGGAATGATCTATTATGTTATGTCTCTAATTTGTTTTAGATACTTTGTATTTATTTTCAATTTTCCTTTTAGAATTCTTCACCTATATTGCATTTGATCCATTTTTGTACATGGGCTGGAATGATCTATTATGTTATGTCTCTAATTTGTTTTAGATACTTTGTATTTATTTTGAATTTTCTTTTTAGAATTCTTCACCTATATTGCATTCGATCCATTTTTGTACATCGGCTGGAATGATCTATTATGTTATGTCTCTAATTTGTTTTAGATACTTTGTATTTATTTTCAATTTTCCTTTTAGAATTCTTCACCTATATTGCATTTGATCCATTTTTGTACATGGGCTGGAATGATCTATTATGTTATGTCTCTAATTTGTTTTAGATACTTAGTATTTATTTTCAATTTTCCTTTTAGAATTCTTCACCTATATTGCATTCGATCCATTATTTTACATGGGCTGGAATGATCTATTATGTTATGTCTCTAATTAGTTTTAGATACTTTGTATTTATTTTCAATTTTCCTTTTAGAATTGTTCACCTATATCGCATTTGATCCATTATTGTACATGGGCTGGAATGATCTATTATGTTATGTCTCTAATTTGTTTTAGATACTTTGTATTTATTTTCAATTTTCCTTTTAGAATTCTTCACCTATATTGCATTTCATCCATTTTTGTACATGGGCTGGAATGATCTATTATGTTATGTCTCTAATTTGTTTTAGACACTTTGTATTTATTTTCAATTTTCCTTTTAGAATTCTTCACCTATATTGCATTTGATCCATTATTGTACATGGGCTGGAATGATCTATTATGTTATGTCTCTAATTTGTTTTAGACACTTTGTATTTATTTTCAATTTTCCTTTTAGAATTTTTCACCTATATTGCATTTGATCCATTATTGTGCATGGGCTGGAATTATCTATTATGTTATGCCTCTAATTTGTTTTAGACACTTTGTATTTATTTTCAATTTTCCTTTTAAATTCTTCACCTATATTGCATTTGATCCATTATTGTACATGGGCCGGAATGATCTATTATATGTTATGTCTCTAATTTGTTTTAGATACTTTGTATTTATTTTCAATTTTCCTTTTAGAATTCTTCACCTATATTGCATTTGATCCATTATTGTACATGGGCTGGAATGATCTATTATGTTATGTCTCTAATTTGTTTTAGATACTTTGTATTTATTTTCAATTTTCCTTTTTAAATTGTTCACCTATATTGCATTCGATCCATTATTGTACATGGGCTGGAATGATCTATTATGTTATGTCTCTAATTTGTTTTAGATACTTTGTATTTATTTTCAATTTTCCTTTTAAATTCTTCACCTATATTGCATTCGATCCATTATTGTACATGGGCTGGAATGATCTATTATGTTATGTCTCTAATTTGTTTTAGACACTTTGTATTTATTTTCAATTTTCCTTTTAGAATTGTTCACCTATATTGCATTCGATCCATTGTACATGGGCTGGAATGATCTATTATGTTATGTCTCTAATTTGTTTGTGATACTTTGTGTTATTTTCAATTTTCCTTTTAGAATTCTTCACCTATATTGCATTCGATCCATTATTGTACATGGGCTGGAATGATCTGTTATGTTATGTCTCTAATTTGTTTTAGATACTTTGTATTTATTTTCAATTTTCCTTTTAGAATTCTTCACCTATATTGCATTCGATCCATTATTGTACATGGGCTGGAATGATCTATTATGTTATGTCTCTAATTTGTTTTAGATACTTTGTATTTATTTTCAATTTTCCTTTTAGAATTCTTCACCTATATTGCATTCGATCCATTATTACATGGGCTGGAATGATCTATTATGTTATGTCTCTAATTTGTTTTAGACACTTTGTATTTATTTTCAATTTTTCCTTTTAGAATTGTTCACCTATATTGCATTTGATCCATTTTTGTACATGGGCTGGAATGATCTATTATATTATGTCTCTAATTTGTTTTAGATACTTTGTATTTATTTTCAATTTTTTCCTTTTAATACCTATATTGCATTTGATCCATTTTTGTACATGGGCTGTGGAATGATCTATTATGTTATGTCTCTAATTTGTTTTAGATACTTTGTATTTATTTTCAATTTTCCTTTTAGAATTCTTCACCTATATTGCATTCGATCCATTATTGTACATGGAATGATCTATTATATTATGTCTCTAATTTGTTTTAGATACTTTGTATTTATTTTCAATTTTCCTTTTAGAATTCTTCACCTATATTGCATTTGATCCATTTTTGTACATGGGCTGGAATGATCTATTATGTTATGTCTCTAATTTGTTTTAGATACTTTATTTATTTTCAATTTTCCTTTTAGAATTCTTCACCTATATTGCATTTGATCCATTATTGTACATGGGCTGGAATGATCTATTATGTTATGTCTCTAATTTGTTTTAGATACTTTGTATTTATTTTCAATTTTCCTTTAAATTCTTCACCTATATTGCATTCGATCCATTATTGTACATGGGCTGGAATGATCTATTATGTTATGTCTCTAATTTGTTTTAGATACTTTGTATTTATTTTCAATTTTCCTTTTAGAATTCTTCACCTATATTGCATTCGATCCATTATTGTACATGGGCTGGAATGATCTATTATGTTATGTCTCTAATTTGTTTTAGATACTTTGTATTTATTTTCAATTTTCCTTTTAGAATTCTTCACCTATATTGCATTCGATCCATTGTGTGTACATGGGCTGGAATGATCTATTATGTTATGTCTCTAATTTGTTTTAGATACTTTGTATTTATTTTCAATTTTTCCTTTTAGAATTCTTCACCTATATTGCATTTCATCCATTTTTGTACATGGGCTGGAATGATCTATTATGTTATGTCTCTAATTTGTTTTAGATACTTTGTATTTATTTTCAATTTTCCTTTTAGAATTCTTCACCTATATTGCATTTGATCCATTTTTGTACATGGGCTGGAATGATCTATTATGTTATGTCTCTAATTTGTTTTAGATACTTTGTATTTATTTTCAATTTCCTTTTAGAATTCTTCACCTATATTACATTTGATCCATTATTGTACATGGGCTGGAATGATCTATTATGTTATGTCTGTTGTTTTGAATGCTTTGTATTTATTTTCAATTTTCCTTTTAGAATTCTTCACCTATATTGCATTTGATCCATTATTGTACATGGGCTGGAATGATCTATTATGTTATGTCTCTAATTTGTTTTAGATACTTTGTATTTATTTTCAATTTTCCTTTAAATTCTTCACCTATATTGCATTCGATCCATTATTGTACATGGGCTGGAATGATCTATTATGTTATGTCTCTAATTTGTTTTAGATACTTTGTATTTATTTTCAATTTTCCTTTTAAGTTCTTCTACCTATATTGCATTTGATCCATTATTGTACATGGGCTGGAATGATCTATTATGTTATGTCTCTAATTTGTTTTAGATACTTTATATTTATTTTCAATTTTCCTTTTAGAATTCTTCACCTATATTGCATTTGATCCATTATTGTACAAGGGCTGGAATGATCTATTATGTTATGTCTCTAATTTGTTTTAGATACTTTGTATTTATTTTCAATTTTCCTTTTAAATTCTTCACCTATATTGCATTTGATCCATTGTACATGGGCTGGAATGATCTATTATGTTATCTCTCTAATTTGTTTTAGATACTTTGTATTTGTTTTCAATTTTCCTTTTAGAATTCTTCACTTATATTGCATTTGATCCATTATTGTACATGGGCTGGAATGATCTATTATGTTATGTCTCTAATTTGTTTTAGATACTTTGTATTTATTTTTCAATTTTCCTTTTAAATTCTTCACCTATATTGCATTTGATCCATTATTGTACATGGGCTGGAATGATCTATTATGTTATGTCTCTAATTTGTTTTAGATACTTTGTATTTATTTTCAATTTTCCTTTTTTAAATTCTTCACCTATATTGCATTCGATCAATTATTGTACATGGGCTGGAATGATCTATTATGTTATGTCTCTAATTTGTTTTAGATACTTTGTATTTATTTTCAATTTTCCTTTTAGAATTCTTCACCTATATTGCATTTGATCCATTTTTGTACATGGGCTGGAATGATCCATTATTTATGTCTCTAATTTGTTTTAGATACTTTGTATTTATTTTCAATTTTCCTTTTAGAATTCTTCACCTATATTGCATTTGATCCATTTTTGTACATGGGCTGGAATATTGTATTTATTTTCAATTTTCCCCTTTTAGAATTCTTCACCTATATTGCATTTGATCCATTTTTGTACATGGGCTGGAATGATCTATTATGTTATGTCTCTAATTTGTTTTAGATACTTTGTATTTATTTTCAATTTTCCTTTTAGAATTCTTCACCTATATTGCATTTTGATCCATTTTTGTACATGGGCTGGAATTGATCTATTATGTTATGTCTCTAATTTGTTTTAGATACTTTGTATTTATTTTCAATTTCCTTTTAAATTCTACACCTATATTGCATTTACTGATCCGTTGTACATGGGCTGGAATGATCTATTATCTTATGTCTCTAATTTGTTTTAGATACTTTGTATTTATTTTCAGTTTTCCTTTTTAGAATTCTTCACCTATATTGCATTTGATGCATTATTGTACATGGGCTGGAATGATCTATTATCTTATGTCTCTAATTTGTTTTAGATACTTTGTATTTATTTTCAATTTTCCTTTTAGAATTCTTCACCTATATTGCATTTGATCCATTTTTGTACATGGGCTGGAATGATCTATTATGTTATGTCTGTTCCTAATTTGTTTTAGATACTTTGTATTTATTTTGAATTTTCTTTTTAAATTCTTCACCTATATTGCATTCGATCCATTTTTGTACATCGGCTGGAATGATCTATTATGTTATGTCTCTAATTTGTTTCAGATACTTTGTATTTATTTTCAATTTTCCTTTTAGAATTCTTCACCTATATTGCATTTGATCCATTTTGTACATGGGCTGGAATGATCTATTGTGTTATGTCTCTAATTTGTTTTAGATACTTTGTATTTATTTTCAATTTCCTTTTAGAATTCTACACCTATATTGCATTTGATCCATTATTGTACATGGGCTGGAATGATCTATTATCTTATGTCTCTAATTTGTTTTAGGTAAACTTTGTATTTATTTTCAATTTTCCTTTTAAATTCTTCACCTATATTGCATTTATTTGATGCATTATTGTACATGGGCTGGAATGATCTATTATGTTATGTCTCTAATTTGTTTTAGATACTTTGTATTTATTTTCAATTTTCCTTTTAGAATTCTTCACCTATATTGCATTTGATCCATTTTTGTACATGGGCTGGAATGATCTATTATGTTATGTCTCTAATTTGTTTTAAGTACTTTGTATTTATTTTGAATTTTCTTTTTAGAATTCTTCACCTATATTGCATTCGATCCATTTTTGTACATCGGCTGGAATGATCTATTATGTTATGTCTCTAATTTGTTTTAGATACTTTGTATTTATTTTCAATTTTCCTTTAGAATTCTTCACCTATATTGCATTTGATGCATTATTGTACATGGGCTGGAATGATCTATTATGTTATGTCTAATTTGTTTTAGATACTTTGTATTTATTTTCAATTTTCCTTTTAAATTCTTCACCTATATTGCATTTTGATCCATTTTTGTACATGGGCTGGAATGATCATATTATGTTATGTCTCTAATTTGTTTTACTTTGTATTTATTTTGAATTTTCTTTTTAGAATTCTTCACCTATATTGCATTCGATCCATTTTTGTGTATCGGCTGGAATGATCTATTATGTTAATGTCTCTAATTTGTTTTAGATACTTTGTATTTATTTTCAATTTTCCTTTTAGAATTCTTCACCTATATTGCATTTGATCCATTTTTGTACATGGGCTGGAATGATCTATTGTATGTTATGTCTCTAATTTGTTTTAGATACTTTGTATTTATTTTCAATTTTCTTTTAGAATTCTTCACCTATATTGCATTTGATCCATTATTTTACATGGGCTGGAATGATCTATTATGTTATGTCTCTAATTTGTTTTAGATACTTTGTATTCTTTCAATTTTCCCTTTTAGAATTCTTCACCTATATTGCATTTGATCCATTTTTGTACATGGGCTGGAATGATCTATTATGTTATGTCTCTAATTTGTTTTAGATACTTTGTATTTATTTTCAATTTTCCTTTTAGAATTCTTCACCTATATTGCATTTGATGCATTATTGTACATGGGCTGGAATGATCTATTATGTTATGTCTCTAATTTGTTTTAGATACTTTGTATTTATTTTCAATTTTCCTTTTAAATTCTTCACCTATATTGCATTTGATCCATTTTTGTACATGGGCTGGAATGATCTATTATGTTATGTCTCTAATTTGTTTTAGATACTTTGTATTTATTTTGAATTTTCTTTTAAATTCTTCACCTATATTGCATTCGATCCATTTTTGTACATCGGCTGGAATGATCTATTATGTTATGTCTCTAATTTGGTTTAGATACTTTGTATTTATTTTCAATTTTCCTTTTAAATTCTTCACCTATATTGCATTTGATCCATTTTTGTACATGGGCTGGAATGATCTATTATGTTATGTCTCTAATTTGTTTTAGATACTTAGTATTTATTTTCAATTTTCCTTTTAGAATTCTTCACCTATATTGCATTCGATCCATTATTTTACATGGGCTGGAATGATCTATTATATTATGTCTCTAATTTGTTTTAGATACTTTGTATTTATTTTCAATTTTCCTTTTAGAATTGTTCACCTATATCGCATTTGATCCATTATTGTACATGGGCTGGAATGATCTATTATGTTATGTCTCTAATTTGTTTTAGATACTTTGTATTTATTTTCAATTTTCCTTTTAGAATTGTTCACCTATATTGCATTTGATCCATTATTGTACATGGGCTGGAATGATCTATTATGTTATGTCTCTAATTTGTTTTAGACACTTTGTATTTATTTTCAATTTTCCTTTTTAGAATTCTTCACCTATATTGCATTTGATCCATTGTGTACATGGGCTGGAATGATCTATTATGTTATGTCTAATTTGTTTAGACACTTTGTATTTATTTTCAATTTTCCTTTTAAATTTTTCACCTATATTGCATTTGATCCATTATTGTACATGGGCTGGAATGATCTATTATGTTATGTCTCTAATTGTTTTAGACACTTTGTATTTATTTTCAATTTTCCTTTTAGAATTCTTCACTTACTATATTGCATTTGATCCATTATTGTACATGGGCCGGAATGATCTATTATGTTATGTCTCTAATTTGTTTTAGATACTTTGTATTTATTTTCAATTTTCCTTTTAGAATTCTTCACCTATATTGCATTTGATCCATTATTGTACATGGGCTGGAATGATCTATTGTGTTATGTCCTAATTTGTTTTAGATACTTTGTATTTATTTTCAATTTTCCTTTTAGAATTGTTCACCTATATTGCATTAGTCCATTATTGTACATGGGCTGGAATGATCTATTATGTTATGTCTCTAGTTGTTTTAGATACTTTGTATTTATTTTCAATTTTCCTTTTAGAATTCTTCACCTATATTGCATTCGATCCATTATTGTACATGGGCTGGAATGATCTATTATGTTATGTCTCTAATTTGTTTTAGACACTTTGTATTTGTTTTCAATTTTCCTTTTAAATTTGTTCACTATATTGCATTCGATCCATTATTGTACATGGGCTGGAATGATCTATTATGTTATGTCTCTAATTTGTTTTAGATACTTTGTATTTATTTTCAATTTTCCTTTTAGAATTCTTCACCTATATTCGATCCATTATTGTACATGGGCTGGAATGATCTATTATGTTATGTCTCTAATTTGTTTTAGATACTTTGTATTTATTTTCAATTTTCCTTTTAAATTCTTCACCTATATTGCATTCGATCCATTATTGTACATGGGCTGGAATGATCTATTATGTTATGTCTCTAATTTGTTTTAGATACTTTGTATTTATTTTCAATTTTCCTTTTAGAATTCTTCACCTATATTGCATTCGATCCATTATTGTACATGGGCTGAATGATCTATTATGTTATGTCTCTAATTTGTTTTAGACACTTTGTATTTATTTTCAATTTTCCTTTTAGAATTGTTCACCTATATTGCATTTGATCCATTTTTGTACATGGGCTGGAATGATCTATTATGTTATGTCTCTAATTTGTTTAGATACTTTGTATTTATTTTCAATTTTCCTTTTAGAATTCTTCACCTATATTGCATTTGATCCATTTTTGTACATGGGCTGGAATGATCTATTATGTTATGTCTCTAATTTGTTTTAGATACTTTGTATTTATTTTCAATTTTCCTTTTTAAATTCTTCACCTATATTGCATTCGATCCATTATTGTACATGGGCTGGAATGATCTATTATGTTATGTCTCTAATTTGTTTTAGATACTTTGTATTTATTTTCAATTTTCCTTTTAGAATTCTTCACCTATATTGCATTTGATCCATTTTTGTACATGGGCTGGAATGATCTATTATGTTATGTCTCTAATTTGTTTTAGATACTTTGTATTTATTTTCAATTTTCCTTTTAGAATTCTTCACCTATATTGCATTTGATCCATTATTGTACATGGGCTGGAATGATCTATTATGTTATGTCTCTAATTTGTTTTAGATACTTTGTATTTATTTTCAATTTTCCTTTTAGAATTCTTCACCTATATTGCATTCGATCCATTATTGTACATGGGCTGGAATGATCTATTATGTTATGTCTCCTATTTGTTTTAGATACTTTGTATTTATTTTCAATTTTCACAGAATTCTTCACCTATATTGCATTCGATCCATTATTGTACATGGGCTGGAATGATCTATTATGTTATGTCTCTAATTTGTTTTAGATACTTTGTATTTATTTTCAATTTTCCTTTTAGAATTCTTCACCTATATTGCATTTTGATCCATTTTTGTACATGGGCTGGAATGATCTATTATGTTATGTCTCTAATTTGTTTTAGATACTTTGTATTTATTTTCAATTTTCCTTTTAGAATTCTTCACCTATATTGCATTTGATCCATTATTGTACATGGGCTGGAATGATCTATTATGTTATGTCTCTAATTTGTTTAGATACTTTGTATTTATTTTCAATTTTCCTTTTAGAATTCTTCACCTATATTGCATTCGATCCATTATTGTACATGGGCTGGAATGATCTATTTATGTTATGTCTCTAATTTGTTTTAGATACTTTGTATTTTATTTTTCAATTTTCCTTTTAAATTCTTCACCTATATTGCATTTCATCCATTTTTGTACATGGGCTGGAATGATCTATTATGTTATGTCTCTAATTTGTTTTAGATACTTTGTATTTATTTTCAATTTTCCTTTTAGAATTTTTCACCTATATTGCATTTGATCCATTTTTGTACATGGGCTGGAATGATCTATTATGTTATATCTCTAATTTGTTTTAGATACTTTGTATTTATTTTCAATTTTCCTTTTTAAATTCTTCACCTATATTACATTTGATCCATTATTGTACATGGGCTGGAATGATCTATTATGTTATGTCTCTAATTTGTTTTAGATACTTTGTATTTATTTTCAATTTTCCTTTTAGAATTCTTCACCTATATTGCATTTGATCCATTATTGTACATGGGCTGGAATGATCTATTATGTTATGTCTCTAATTTGTTTTAGATACTTTGTATTTATTTCCAATTTTCCTTTTAGAATTCTTCACCTATATTGCATTCGATCCATTATTGTACATGGGCTGGAATGATCTATTATGTTATGTCTCTAATTTGTTTTAGATACTTTGTATTTATTTTCAATTTTCCTTTTAAATTCTTCACCTATATTGCATTTGATCCATTATTGTACATGGGCTGGAATGATCTATTATGTTATGTCTCTAATTTGTTTTAGATACTTTATATTTATTTTCAATTTTCCTTTTAGAATTCTTACCCTATTGCATTTGATCCATTATTGTACAAGGGCTGGAATGATCTATTATGTTATGTCTCTAATTTGTTTTAGATACTTTTATTTATTTTCAATTTTCCTTTTAGAATTCTTCACCTATATTGCATTTGATCCATTATTGTACATGGGCTGGAATGATCTATTATGTTATGTCTAATTTGTTTTAGATACTTTGTATTTGTTTTCAATTTTCCTTTTTAGAATTCTTCACTTATATTGCATTTGATCCATTATTGTACATGGGCTGGAATGATCTATTATGTTATGTCTCTAATTTGTTTTAGATACTTTGTATTTATTTTCAATTTTCCTTTTAGAATTCTTCACCTATATTGCATTTGATCCATTATTGTACATGGGCTGGAATGATCTATTATGTTATGTCTCTAATTTGTTTTAGATACTTTGTATTTATTTTCAATTTTCCTTTTAGAATTCTTCACACATTATTGCATTCGATCAATTATTGTACATGGGCTGGAATGATCTATTATGTTATGTCTCTAATTTGTTTTAGATACTTTGTATTATTTTCAATTTTCCTTTTAGAATTCTTCACCTATATTGCATTTTGATCCATTTTTTGTACATGGGCTGGAATGATCCATTATGTTATGTCTCTAATTTGTTTTAGATACTTTGTATTTATTTTCAATTTTCTTTTAGAATTCTTCACCTATATTGCATTTGATCCATTTTTGTACATGGGCTGGAATAATCTATTATGTTATGTCTCTAATTTGTTTTAGATACTTTGTATTTATTTTCAATTTTCCTTTTAGAATTCTTCACCTATATTGCATTTGATCCATTTTTGTACATGGGCTGGAATAATCTATTATGTTATGTCTCTAATTTGTTTTAGATACTTTGTATTTATTTTCAATTTTCCTTTTAGAATTCTTCCACTATATTGCATTTGATCCATTTTTGTACATGGGCTGGAATGATCTATTATGTTATGTCTCTAATTTGTTTTAGATACTTTGTATTTATTTTCAATTTTCCTTTTAGAAAATTCTACACCTATATTGCATTTGATCCATTATTGTACATGGGCTGGAATGATCTATTATCTTATGTCTCTAATTTGTTTTAGATACTTTGTATTTATTTTCAATTTTCCTTTTAGAATTCTTCACCTATATTGCATTTGATGCATTATTGTACATGGGCTGGAATGATCTATTATGTTATGTCTCTAATTTGTTTTAGATACTTTGTATTTATTTTCAATTTTCCTTTTAGAATTCTTCACCTATATTGCATTTGATCCATTTTTGTACATGGGCTGGAATGATCTATTATGTTATGTCTCTAATTTGTTTTAGATACTTTGTATTTATTTTGAATTTTCTTTTTAGAATTCTTCACCTATATTGCATTCGATCCATTTTTGTACATCGGCTGGAATGATCTATTATGTTATGTCTCTAATTTGTTTCAGATACTTTGTATTTATTTTCAATTTTCCTTTTAGAATTCTTCACCTATATTGCATTTGATCCATTTTTGTACATGGGCTGGAATGATCTATTATGTTATGTCTCTAATTTGTTTTAGATACTTTGTATTTATTTTCAATTTTCTTTTAGAATTCTACACCTATATTGCATTTGATCCATTATTGTACATGGGCTGGAATGATCTATTATCTTATGTCTCTAACTTGTTTTAGATACTTTGTATTTATTTTCAATTTTCCTTTTAGAATTCTTCACCTATATTGCATTTGATGCATTATTGTACATGGGCTGGAATGATCTATTATGTTATGTCTCTAATTTGTTTTAGATACTTTGTATTTATTTTCAATTTTCCTTTTAGAATTCTTCACCTATATTGCATTTGATTCATTTTTTGTACATGGGCTGGAATGATCTATTATGTTACTCTAATTTGTTTTAGATACTTTGTATTTATTTTGAATTTTCTTTTTAGAATTCTTCCACCTATATTGCATTCGATCCATTTTTGTACATCTGGAATGATCTATTATGTTATGTCTCTAATTTGTTTTAGATACTTTGTATTTTATTTTCAATTTTCCTTTTAGAATTCTTCTACACCTATATTGCATTTGATGCATTATTGTGTAAGGCTGGAATGATCTATTATGTTATGTCTCTAATTTGTTTTAGATACTTTGTATTTATTTTCAATTTTCCTTTTAGAATTCTTCACCTATATTGCATTTGATCAAGCATTTTTGTACATGGGCTGGAATGATCTATTATGTTATATCTCTAATTTGTTTTAGATACTTTGTATTTATTTTGAATTTTCTTTTTAGAATTCTTCACCTATATTGCATTCGATCCATTTTTGTACATCGGCTGGAATGATCTATTATGTTATGTCTCTAATTTGTTTCAGATACTTTGTATTTATTTTCGAATTTTCCTTTTAGAATTCTTCACTATATTGCATTTGATCCATTTTTGTACATGGGCTGGAATGATCTGTTATGTTATGTCTCTAATTTGTTTTAGATACTTTGTATTTATTTTCAATTTTCCTTTTAGAATTCTACACCTATATTGCATTTGATCCATTATTGTACATGGGCTGGAATGATCTATTATCTTATGTCTCTAATTTGTTTTAGATACTTTGTATTTATTTTCAATTTTCCTTTAAATTCTTCACCTATATTGCATTTGATGCATTATTGTACATGAGCTGGAATGATCTATTATGTTATGTCTCTAATTTGTTTTAGATACTTTGTATTTATTTTCAATTTTCCTTTTAAATTTGCTTCACCTATATTGCATTTGATCCATTTTTGTACATGGGCTGGAATGATCTATTATGTTATGTCTCTAATTTGTTTTAGATACTTTGTATTTATTTTGAATTTTCTTTTTAGAATTCTTCACCTATATTGCATTCGATCCATTTTTGTACATCGGCTGGAATGATCAATGTATTATGTCTCTAATTTGTTTTGAAGATACTTTGTATTTATTTTCAATTTTCCTTTTAGAATTCTTCACCTATATTGCATTTGATCCATTTTTGTACATGGGCTGGAATTGATCTATTATGTTATGTCTCTAATTTGTTTTAGATACTTTGTATTTATTTTCAATTTTCCTTTTAGAATTCTTCACCTATATTGCATTCGATCCATTATTTTACATGGGCTGGAATGATCTATTATGTTATGTCTCTAATTTGTTTTAGATACTTTGTATTTATTTTCAATTTTCCTTTAGAATTGTTCACCTATATCGCATTTGATCCATTATTGTACATGGGCTGGAATGATCTATTATATTATGTCTCTAATTTGTTTTAGATACTTTGTATTTATTTTCAATTTTCCTTTTAGAATTGTTCACCTATATTGCATTTGATCCATTATTGTACATGGGCTGGAATGATCTATTATGTTATGTCTCTAATTTGTTTTAGACACTTTGTATTTATTTTCAATTTCTTTTAGAATTCTTCACCTATATTGCATTTGATCCATTATTGTACATGGGCTGGAATGATCTATTATGTTATGTCTCTAATTTGTTTTAGATACTTTATTTTCAATTTTTCCTTTTAGAATTCTTCACCTATATTGCATTTGATCCATTGTACATCGGCTGGAATGATCTATTATGTTATGTCTCTAATTTGTTTTAGATACTTTGTATTTATTTTCAATTTTTCCTTTTAAATTGTTCACCTATATTGCATTTGATCCATTATTGTACATGGGCTGGAATGATCTATTATGTTATGTCTCTAATTTGTTTTAGACACTTTGTATTTATTTTCAATTTTTCCTTTTTAAATTGTTCACTATATTGCATTTGATCCATTATTGTACATGGGCTGGAATGATCTATTATGTTATGTCTCTAATTTGTTTTAGACACTTTGTATTTATTTTCAATTTTCCTTTTTTAAATTCTTCACCTATATTGCATTCGATCCATTATTGTACATGGGCTGGAATGATCTATTTATGTTATGTCTCTAATTTGTTTTAGATACTTTGTATTTATTTTCAATTTTCCTTTTAGAATTGTTCACCTATATTGCATTTGATCCATTTTTGTACATGGGCTGGAATGATCTATTATGTTATGTCTCTAATTTGTTTTAGATACTTTGTATTTATTTTCAATTTTCCTTTTAGAATTCTTCACCTATATTGCATTTGATCCATTATTGTACATGGGCTGGAATGATCTATTAAGTTATGTCTCTAATTTGTTTTAGATACTTTGTGACTATTTTCAATTTTCCTTTTAGGGTTCTTACCACCTATATTGCATTTGATCCATTTTGTACATGGGCTGGAATGATCTATTATGTTACATGTCTCTAATTTGTTTTAGATACTTTGTATTTATTTTCAATTTTCCTTTTAGAATTCTTCACCTATATTGCATTTGATCCATTATTGTACATGGGCTGGAATGATCTATTATGTTATGTCTCTAATTTGTTTTAGATACTTTGTATTTATTTTCAATTTTCCTTTTAGAATTCTTCACCTATATTGCATTCGATAAATTATTGTACATGGGCTGGAATGATCTATTATGTTATGTCTCTAATTTGTTTTAGATACTTTTGTATTTATTTTCAATTTTCCTTTTTAAATTGTTCACCTATATTGCATTCGATCCATTATGTACATGGGCTGGAATGATCCTATTATGTTATCTTAATTTGTTTTAGATACTTTGTATTTATTTTCAATTTTCCTTTTAGAATTCTTCACCTATATTGCATTCGATCCATTATTGTACATGGGCTGGAATAGATGTATATTATATCTCAATTTTGTTTTAGATACTTTGTATTTATTTTCAATTTTTCTTTTAAATTCTTCTGCCTATTGCATTCGATCCATTATTGTGTGGGCTGGAAGTCTATTATGTTATGTCTCTAATTTGTTTTAGATACTTTGTATTTATTTTCAATTTTCCTTTTAGAATTCTTCTGTGCATTCGATCCATTATTGTACATGGGCTGGAATGATCTACTATTATGTTATGTCTCTAATTTGTTTTGAACACTTTGTATTGCTTTTCATTTATTTACTGAATATTATTTCTGTAACAGTCCATTTTTATATGATGGAATGAAGTCTATTATGTTATGTCTCTAATTTGTTTTAAGATACTTTGTATTTATTTTCAATTTTTCTTTAGGAATTCTTCTTCTATTCATTTGATCCATTTTTGTGAGCTGGAATGATCTATTGTGTTATCTCAATTATTTAAATCTTTGTATTTATTTTCAATTTTCCTTTTAGGAATTCTTCACCTATGTGCATTCGATCCATTTATTGTACATGGGCTGGAATGATCTATTATGTTATGTCTCTAATTTGTTTTAGATACTTTGTATTTATTTTCAATTTTCCTTTTTAAATTGTTCACTATATTGCATTTGATCCATTTTGTACATGGGCTGGAATGATCTATTATGTTATGTCTCTAATTTGTTTTAGATACTTTGTATTTATTTTTTCAATTTTCCCTTTTAGAATTCTTCACCTATATTGCATTTTGATCCAAAACTATTGTACATGGGCTGGAATGATCTATTATGTTATGTCTCTAATTTGTTTTAGATACTTTGTATTTATTTTCAATTTTCCTTTTAGATTCTTCACCTATATTGCATTCGATCCATTATTGTACATGGGCTGGAATGATCTATTATGTTATGTCTCTAATTTGTTTTTAGATACTTTGTATTTTCAATTTTCCTTTTAGAATTCTTCACCTATATTGCATTCGATCATTATTGTACATGGGCTGGAATGATCTGTAATGTTATGTCTCTCTAATTTGTTTTAGATACTTTGTATTTATTTTCAAATTTCCTTTTAGAGAATTCTTCACCTATATTGCATTTGATCCATTTTTGTACATGGGCTGGAATGATCTATTATGTTATGTCTCTAATTTTGTTTTAGATACTTTGTATTTATTTTCAATTTTCCTTTTTAAATTCTTCACCTATATTGCATTTGATCCATTATTGTACATGGGCTGGAATGATCTATTATGTTATGTCTCTAATTTGTTTTAGATACTT
The DNA here is from genome assembly GCA_037127315.1 of Ascarosepion bandense. NCBI lineage: Eukaryota > Metazoa > Mollusca > Cephalopoda > Sepiida > Sepiidae > Ascarosepion > Ascarosepion bandense. The sequence continues at coordinate 775 of JBBBDQ010027437.1, read as the reverse complement.
TGTATTTATTTTTCAATTTTCCTTTTGAATTCTTCACCTATATTGCATTCGATCCATTATTGTACATGGGCTGGAATGATCTATTATGTTATGTCTCTAATTTGTTTTAGATACTTTGTATTTATTTTCAATTTTCCTTTTAGAATTCTTCACCTATGTGCATTGTATTTTGTACATGGGCTGGAATGTTCCCTTTATGTTATGTCTCTAATTTGTTTTAGATACTTTGTATTTATTTTCAATTTTCCTTTTAGGAATTCTTCACCTATATTGCATTCGATCCATTATTGTACATGGGCTGGAATGATCTATTATGTTATGTCTCTAATTTGTTTAGATACTTTGTATTTATTTTCAATTTTCCTTTTAGAATTCTTCACCTATATTGCATTCGATCCATTATTGTACATGGGCTGGAATGATCTATTATGTTATGTCTCTAATTTGTTTTAGATACTTTGTATTTTTTTTTCAATTTTCCTTTTAGAATTCTTCAACTATGTGCATTTGATCCATTATTGTACATGGGCTGGAATGATCTATTATGTTATGTCTCTAATTTGTTTTAGATACTTTGTATTTGTTTTCAATTTTCCTTTTAGAATTCTTCAACTATATTGCATTTGATCCATTATTGTACATGGGCTGGAATGATCTATTATGTTATGTCTCTAATTTGTTTTAGATACTTTGTATTTATTTTCAATTTTCCTTTTAGAGAATTCTTCACCTATATTGCATTTGATCCATTATTGTACATGGGCTGGAATGATCT
>JBBBDQ010027429.1:0-14584 GCA_037127315.1 Ascarosepion bandense | reverse complement strand
TAGCAAAAACGGATCTCACACTAAGGTTGAGAATGAGAGAAATCAAATAAAAAACCGGAAGGGAAATAGGTTCAGTGAGAGAGAAATTTGAGGAGAAAATTGAAGAGAAATATATGAAGTGAGAGAAATTAGAAGCAAAAACGGATGTCCACTAAGGTTGAGAATGAGAGAAATCAAATAAAAAACCGGAAGGGAAATAGGTTCAATGAGAGAGAAATTTGAGGGAAAATAGAAGAGAGAAAAATATGAAGTGAGAGAGAAATTAGAAGCAAAAACGGATGTCCACTAAGGTTGAGAATGAGAGAAATCAAATAAAAATCCGGAAGGGAAATAGGTTCAGTGAGAGAGAAATTTGAGGGAAAATGGAAGAGAAAAAATATGAGTGAGAGAGAAATTAGAAGCAAAAACGGATGTCCACTAAGGTTGAGAATGAGAGAAATCAAATAAAAACCGGAAGGAAATAGGTTCAGTGAGAGAGAAATTTGAGGGAAAATTGAAGAGAGAAAAATATGAAGTGAGAGAGAAATTAGAAGCAAAAACGGATGTCCACTAAGGTTGAGAATGAGAGAAATCAAATAAAAAACCGGAAGGAAATAGGTTCAGTGAGAGAAAAATTTGAGGGAAAATTGAAGAGAGAAAAAATATGAAGTGAGAGAGAAATTAGAAGCAAAAACGGATGTCCACTAAGGGTGAGAATGAGAGAAATCAAATAAAAAACCGGAAGGGAAATAGGTTCAGTGAGAGAGAAATTTGAGGGAAAATTGAAGAGAAAAATATGAAGTGAGAGAGAATTAGAAGCAAAAACGGATGTCCACTAAGGTTGAGAATGAGAGAAATCAAATAAAAAACCGGAAGGGAAATGAGTTCAGTGAGAGAAAAATTTGAGGGAAAATTGAAGAGAGAAAAATATGAAGTGAGAGAGAAATTAGAAGCAAAAACGGATGTCCACTAAGGTTGAGAATGAGAGAAACCAAATAAAAACCGGAAGGGAAATAGGTTCAGTGAGAGAGAAATTTGAGGGAAAATTGAAGAGAAAAATATGAAGTGAGAGAGAAATTAGAAGCAAAAACGGATGTCCACTAAGGTTGCGAATGAGAGAAATCAAATAAAAAACCGGAAGGGAAATAGGTTCAGTGAGAGAGAAATTTGAGGGAAAATGGAAGGGAGAAAAAAATGAAGTTAGAGAGAAATTAGAAGCAAAAACTGATGTCCACTAAGGTTGAGAATGAGAGAGAAATCAAATAAAAAACCGGAAGGGAAATAGGTTCAGTGAGAGAGAAATTTGAGGGAAAATGGAAGAGAGAAAAATATGAAGTGAGAGAGAAATTAGAAGCAAAAACGGATGTCCACTAAGGTTGAGAATGAGAGAAATCAAATAAAAAACCGGAAGGGAAATAGGTTCAGTGAGAGAGAAATTTGAGGGAAAATGGAAGAGAGAAAAATATGAAGTGAGAGAGAAATTAGAAGCAAAAACGGATGTCCACTAAGGTTGAGAATGAGAGAAATCAAATAAAAAACCGGAAGGGAAATAGGTTCAGTGAGAAAGAAATTTGAGGGAAAATGGAAGAGAAAAATATGAAGTGAGAGAGAAATTAGAAGCAAAAACGGATGTCCACTAAGGTTGACAATGAGAGAAATCAAATAAAAAACCGGAAGGGAAATAGGTTCAGTGAGAGAGAAATTTGAGGGAAAATTGAAGAGAGAAAAATATGAAGTGAGAGAGAAATTAGAAGCAAAAACGGATGTCCACTAAGGTTAAGAATGAGAGAAATCAAATAAAAAACCGGAAGGGAAATAGGTTCAGTGAGAGAGAAATTTGAGGGAAAATGGAAGAGAAAAAATATGAAGTGAGAGAGAAATTAAGAAGCAAAAACGTATGTCCCTAAGGTTGAGAATGAGAGAAATCAAATAAAAAACCGGAAGGAAATAGGTTCAGTGAGAGAAGAGAAATTTGAGGAAAATGGAAGAGAGAAAAAATATGAAGTGAGAGAGAAATTAGAAGCAACAACGGATGTCCTCTAAGGTTGAGAATGAGAGAAATCAAATAAAAAACCGGAAGGGAAACGAGTTCCGTGAGAGAGAAATTTGAGGGAAAATGGAAGAGAAAAATATGAAGTGAGAGAATTAGAAGCAAAAACGGATGTCCACTAAGGTTGAGAATGAGAAATCAAATAAAAAACCTGAAGGGAAACAGGTTCAGTGAGAGAGAAATTTGAGGGAAAATGGAAGAGAAAAATATGAAGTGAGAAGAAATTAGAAGCAAAAACGGATGTCCACTAAGGTTGAGAATGAGAGACATCAAATAAAAAACCGGAAGGGGAAATAGGTTCTGTGAGAGAGAAATTTGAGGGAAAATTGAAGAGAGAAAAATATGAAGTGAGAGAGAAGAGAATTAGAAGCAAAAACGGATGTCCACTAAGGTTGAGAATGAGAGAAATCAAATAAAAAACCGGAAGGGAAATAGGTTCAGTGAGAGATAAATTTGAGGAGAAAATGGAAGAGAGAAATATATGAAGTGAGAGAGAAATTAGAAGCAGAAACGGATGTCCACTAAGGTTGAGAATGAGAGAAATCAAATAAAAAACCGGAAGGGAAATAGGTTCAGTGAGAGAGAAATTTGAGGGGAAAATTGAAGAGAGAAAAATATGAAGTGAGAGAGAAATTAGAAGCAAAAACGGATGTCCACTAAGGTTGAGAATGAGAGAAATCAAATAAAAAACCGGAAGGAAATAGGTTCAGTGAGAGAGAAATTTGAGAGGAAAATGGAAGAGAGAAAAATATGAAGTGAGAGAGAAATTAGAAGCAAAAACGGATGTCCACTAAGGTTGAGAATAGAGGAAAATCAAATAAAAAACCGGAAGGGAAATAGGTTCAGTGAGAGAGAAATTTGAGAGAAAATGGAAGAGAGAAAAATATGAAGTGAGAGAGAGAAATTAAAGCAAAAACGGATGTCCTCTAAGGTTGAGAATGAGAAATCAAATAAAAAGCCGGAAGGGAAACAGGTTCAGTGAGAGAGAAATTTTGAGGGAAAATGGAAGAGAAAATATGAAGTGAGAGAGAAATTAGAAGCAAAAACGGATGTCCACTAAGGTTGAGAATGAGAGAAATCAAATAAAAAACCGGAAGGAAATAGGTTCAATGAGAGAGAAATTTAGAGGGAAAATAGAAGAGAGAAAAATATGAAGTGAGAGAGAAATTAGAAGCAAAACGGATGTCCACTAAGGTTGAGAATGAGTGAAATCAAATAAAAATCCGGAAGGAAATAGGTTCAGTGAGAGAGAAATTTGAGAGAAAATGGAAGAGAGAAAAATATGAAGTGAGAGAGAAATTAGAAGCAAAAACGGATGTCCACTAAGGTTGAGAATGAGAGAAATCAAATAAAAAACCGGAAGAAATAGGTTCAGTGAGAGAGAAATTTGAGGGAAAATTGAAGAGAGAAAAATATGAAGTGAGAAGGTAGAAGCAAAAACGGATGTCCACTAAGGTTGAGAATGAGAGAAATCAAATAAAAAACCGGAAGGGAAATAGGTTCAGTGAGAGAAAAATTTGAGGGAAAATTGAAGAGAGAAAAATATGAAGTGAGAGAGAAATTAGAAGCAAAAACGGATGTCCACTAAGGGTGAGAATGAGAGAAATCAAATAAAAAACCGGAAGGGGAAATAGGTTCAGTGAGAGAGAAATTTGAGGGAAAATTGAAGAGAGAAAAATATGAAGTGAGAGAGAGAAATTAAGAGAAGCAAAAACGGATGTCCACTAAGGTTGAGAATGAGAGAAATCAAATAAAAAACCGGAAGGAAATGAGTTCAGTGAGAGAAAATTTGAGGAAAATTGAAGAGAGAAAAATATGAAGTGAGAGAGAAATTAGAAGCAAAAACGGATGTCCACTAAGGTTGAGAATGAGAGAAACCAAATAAAAAACGGAAGGGAAATAGGTTCAGTGAGAGAAATTTGAGGGAAAATTGAAGCGAGAAAAATGAAGTGAGAGAGAAATTAGAAGCAAAAACGGATGTCCACTAAGGTTGCGAATGAGAAATCAAATAAAAAACCGGAAGGGAAATAGGTTCAGTGAGAGAGAAATTTGAGGGAAAATGGAAGGGAGAAAAAAATGAAGTGAGAGAGAAATTAGAAGCAAAAACTGATGTCCACTAAGGTTGAGAATGAGAGAAATCAAATAAAAAACCGGAAGGAAATAGGTTCAGTGAGAGAGAGAAATTTGAGGGAAAATGGAAGAGAGAAAAAATATGAAGTGAGAGAGAAATTAGAAGCAAAAACGGATGTCCACTAAGGTTGAGAATGAGAGAAATCAAATAAAAAACCGGAAGGGAAATAGGTTCAGTGAGAGAGAAATTTGAGGGAAAATGGAAGAGAAAAATATGAAGTGAGAGAGAAATTAGAAGCAAAAACGGATGTCCACTAAGGTTGAGAATGAGAGAAATCAAATAAAAAACCGGAAGGGAAATAGGTTCAGTGAGAGAGAAATTTGAGGGAAAATGGAAGAGAGAAAAATATGAAGTGAGAGAGAAATTAGAAGCAAAAACGGATGTCCACTAAGGTTGACAATGAGAGAAATCAAATAAAAAACCGGAAGGAAATAGGTTCAGTGAGAGAGAAATTTGAGGGAAAATTGAAGAGAGAAAAATATGAAGTGAGAGAGAAATTAGAAGCAAAAACGGATGTCCACTACGGTTGAGAATGAGAGAAATCAAATAAAAAACCGGAAGGGAAATAGGTTCAGTGAGAGAGAAATTTGAGGGCAAATGGAAGAGAGAAAAATATTGAAGTGAGAGAGAAATTAGAAGCAAAAACGGATGTCCACTAAGGTTGAGAATAGAGAGAAATCAAATAAAAAACCGGAAGAAATGAGTTCAGTGAGAGAGAAATTTGAGGGGAAAATGGTAGAGAGAAAAATATGAAGTGAGAGAGAGAAATTAGAAGCAAAAACGGATGTCCAGTAAGGTTGAGAATGAGAGAAATCAAATAAAAAACCGGAAGGGAAATAGGTTCAGTGAGAGAGAAATTTGAGGGAAAATGGAAGAGAAAAAATATGAAGTGAGAGAGAATTAGAAGCAAAAACGGATGTCACTAAGGTTGAGAATGAGAGAAATCAAATAAAAAACCGGAAGGAGAAAAAGGTTCAGTGAGAGAGAAATTTGAGTGAAAATGGAAGAGAGAAAAAATATGAAGTGAAGAGAGAAATTAGAAGCAAAAACGGATGTCCACTAAGGTTGAGAATGAGAGAAATCAAATAAAATACCGGAAGGGAAATAAGTTCAGTGAGAGAGAAATTTGAGGGAAAATGGAAGAGAGAAAAATATGAAGTGAGAGAGAGAAATTAAACAAAAACGGATGTCCTCTAAGGTTGAGAATGAGAGAAATCAAATAAAAAACCGGAAGGGAAACAGGTTCCGTGAGAGAGAAATTTGAGGAAAATGGAAGAGAGAAAAATATGAAGTGAGAGAGAAATTAGAAGCAAAAACGGATGTCCACTAAGGTTGAGAATGAGAGAAATCAAATAAAAAACCGGAAGGGAAACAGGTTCAGTGAGAGAGAAATTTGAGGGAAAATGGAAGAGAGAAAAATATGAAGTGAGAGAGAAATTAGAAGCAAAAACGGATGTCCAGTAAGGTTGAGAATGAGAGACATCAAATAAAAAACCGGAAGGGAAATAGGTTCAGTGAGAGAGAAATTTGAGGGAAAATTGAAGAGAAAAATATGAAGTGAGAGAGAAATTAGAAGCAAAAACGGATGTCCACTAAGGTTGAGAATGAGAGAAATCAAATAAAAAACCGGAAGGGAAATAGGTTCAGTGAGAGAGAAATTTGAGAAAATGGAAAGAGAAATATATATGAAGTGAGAGAGAAATTAGAAGCAAAAACGGATGTCCACTAAGGTTGAGAATGAGAGAAATCAAATAAAAAACCGGAAGGGGAAATAGGTTCAGTGAGAGAGAAATTTGAGGGAAAAATTGAAGAGAAAAATATGAAGTGAGAGAAATTAGAAGCAAAAACGGATGTCCACTAAGGTTGAGAATGAGAAATCAAATAAAAAACCGGAAGGGAAATAGGTTCAGTGAGAGAGAAATTTGAGGGAAAATGGAAGAGAGAAAAATATGAAGTGAGAGAGAAATTAGAAGCAAAAACGGATGTCCTCTAAGGTTGAGAATGAGAGAAATCAAATAAAAAACCGGAAGGGAAACAGGTTCAGTGAGAGAGAAATTTTGAGGGAAAATGGAAGAGAGAAAAATATGAAGTGAGAGAGAAATTAAGAAGCAAAAACGGATGTCCACTAATGTTGAGAATGAGAGAAATCAAATAAAAAACCGGAGAAACAGGTTCAGTGAGAGAGAGAAATTTGAGGGAAAATGGAGAGAAAAATATGAAGTGAGAGAGAAATTAGAAGCAAAAACGGATGTCCACTAAGGTTGAGGATAGAGACATCAAATAAAAAACCGGAAGGGAAATAGGTTCAGTGAGAGAGAAATTTGAGGGAAAATGGAAGAGAGAAAAATATGAAGTGAGAGAGAAATTAGAAGCAAAAACGGATGTCCACTAAGGTTGAGAATGAGAGAAATCAAATAAAAAACCGGAGGAAATAGGTTCAGTGAGAGAGAAATTTGAGGAGAAAATGGAAGAAGAAAAATATGAAGTGAGAGAGAAATTAGAAGCAAAAACGGATGTCCACTAAGGTTGAGAATGAGAGAAATCAAATAAAAAACCGGAAGGGAAATAGGTTCAGTGAGGGAGAGAAATTTGAGGAAAATGGAAAGAGAGAAAAATATGAAGTGAGAGAGAAATTAGAAGCAAAAACGGATGTCCACTAAGGTTGAGAATGAGAGACATCAAATAAAAAACCGGAAGGGAAATAGGTTCAGTGAGAGAGAAATTTGAGGGAAAATGGAAGAGAGAAAAATATGAAGTGAGAGAGAAATTAGAAGCAAAAACGGATGTCCACTAAGGTTGAGAATGAGAGAAATCAAATAAAAAACCGGAAGGGAAATAGGTTCAGTGAGAGAGAAATTTGAGGGAAAATGGAAGAGAGAAAAATATGAAGTGAGAGAGAAATTAGAAGCAAAAACGGATGTCCACTAAGGTTGAGAATGATAGAAATCAAATAAAAAACCGGAAGGGAAATAGTTTCAGTGAGAGAGAAATTTGAGGGAAAATGGAAGAGAGAAAAATATGAAGTGAGAGAGAAATTAGAAGCAAAAACGGATGTCCTCTAAGGTTGAGAATGAGAGAAATCAAATAAAAAACCGCAAGGGAAACAGGTTCAATGAGAGAGAAATTTGAGGGAAAATGGAAGAGAGAAAAATATGAAGTGAGAGAGAAATTAGAAGCAAAAACGGATGTCCACTAAGGTTGAGAATGAGAGAAATCAAATAAAAAACCGTAAGGGAAACAGGCTCAGTGAGAGAGAAATTTGAGGGAAAATGGAAGAGAGAAAAATATGAAGTGAGAGAGAAATTAGAAGCAAAAACGGATGTCCACTAAGGTTGAGAATGAGAGAAATCAAATAAAAAACCGGAAGGGAAATAGGTTCAGTGAGAGAGAAATTTGAGGGAAAATTGAAGAAAGAAAAATATGAAGTGAGAGAGAAATTAGAAGCGAAAACCGATGTCCACTAAGGTTGAGAATGAGAGAAATCAAATAAAAAACCGGAAGGGAAATAGGTTCAGTGAGAGAGAAATTTGAGGGAAAATGGAAGAGAGAAAAATATGAAGTGAGAGAGAAATTAGAAGCAAAAACGGATGTCCACTAAGGTTGAGAATGAGAGAAATCAAATAAAAAACCGGAAGGGAAATAGGATCAGTGAGAGAGAAATTTGAGGGAAAATGGAAGAGAGAAAAATATGAAGTGAGAGAGAAATTAGAAGCAAAAACGGATGTCCTCTATGGTTGAGAATGAGAGAAATCAAATAAAAACCGGAAGGGAAACAGGTTCAGTGAGAGAGAAATTTGGAGGGAAAATGGAAGAGAGAAAAATATGAAGTGAGAGAGAAATTAGAAGCAAAAACGGATGTCCACTAAGGTTGAGAATGAGAGAAATCAAATAAAAAAACCGGAAGGGAAATAGGTTCAGTGAGAGAAAAATTTGAGGGAAAATTGAAGAGAGAAAAATATGAAGTGAGAGAGAAATTAGAAGCAAACGGATGTCCACTAAGGTTGAGAATGAGAGAACCAAATAAAAAAAACCGGAAGGGAAATAGGAGCCAGTGAGGAGAGAAATTTGAGGGAAAATTGAAGAGAGAAAAATATGAAGTGAGAGAGAAATTAGAAGCAAAACGGATGTCCACTAAGGTTGCGAATGAGAGAAATCAAATAAAAACCGGAAGGGAAATAGGTTCAGTGAGAGAGAAATTTGAGGGAAAATGGAAGGGAGAAAAAAATGAAGTTAGAGAGAAATTAGAAGCAAAAACTGATGTCCACTAAGGTTGAGAATGAGAGAAATCAAATAAAAAAAACCGGAAGGGAAATAGGTTCAGTGAGAGAGAAATTTGAGGGAAAAATGGAAGAGAGAAAATATGAAGTGAGAGAGAAATTAGAAGCAAAACGGATGTCCACTAAGGTTGAGAATGAGAGAAATCAAATAAAAACCGGAAGGGAAATAGGTTCAGTGAGAGAGAAATTTGAGGGAAAATGGAAGAGAGAAAATATGAAGTGAGAGAGAAATTAGAAGCAAAAACGGGATGTCCACTAAGGTTGAGAATGAGAGAAATCAAATAAAACCGGAAGGGAAATAGGTTCAGTGAGAGAGAAATTTGAGGGAAATGGAAGAGAGAAAAATATGAAGTGAGAGAGAAATTAGAAGCAAAAACGGATGTCCACTAAGGTTGACAATGAGAGAAATCAAATAAAAACCGGAAGGGAATAGGTTCAGTGAGAGAGAAATTTGAGGGAAAATTGAAGAGAGAAAAATATGAAGTGAGAGAGAAATTAGAAGCAAACGGATGTCCACTAAGGTTAAGAATGAGAGAAATCAAATAAAAAACCGGAAGGGAAATAGGTTCAGTGAGAGAGAAATTTGAGGGAAAAATGGAAGAGAGAAAAATATGAAGTGAGAGAGAAATTAGAAGCAAAACGTATGTCCACTAAGGTTGAGAATGAGAGAAATCAAATAAAAAACCGGAAGGGAAATAGGTTCAGTGAGAGAGAAATTTGAGGGAAAATGGAAGAGAGAAAAATATGAAGTGAGAGAGAAATTAGAAGCAACAACGGATGTCCTCTAAGGTTGAGAATGAGAGAAATCAAATAAAAACCGGAAGGGAAACAGGTTCCGTGAGAGAGAAATTTGAGGGAAAATGGAAGAGAGAAAAAATATGAAGTGAGAGAGAAATTAGAAGCAAAACGGATGTCCACTAAGGTTGAGAATGAGAAATCAAATAAAAAACCTGAAGGGAAACAGGTTCAGTGAGAGAGAATTTGAGGGAAAATGGAAGAGAGAAAAATATGAGAGAGAAATTAGAAGCAAAAACGGATGTCCACTAAGGTTGAGAATGAGAGACATCAAATAAAAAACCGAAGGGAAATAGGTTCTGTGAGAGAGAAATTTGAGGGAAAATTGAAGAGAGAAAATATGAAGTGAGAGAGAAATTAGAAGCAAAAACGGATGTCCACTAAGGTTGAGAATGAGAGAAATCAAATAAAAAACCGGAAGGAAATAGGTTCAGTGAGAAAGATAAATTTGAGGGAAAATGGAAGAGAGAAATATATGAAGTGAGAGAGAAATTAGAAGCAGAAACGGATGTCCACTAAGGTTGAGAATGAGAGAAATCAAATAAAAAACCGGAAGGGAAATAGGTTCAGTGAGAGAGAAATTTGAGGGAAAATTGAAGAGAGAAAATATGAAGTGAGAGAGAAATTAGAAGCAAAAACGGGATGTCCACTAAGGTTGAGAATGAGAGAAATCAAATAAAACCGGAAGGGAAATAGGTCTGGTGAGAGAGAAATTTGAGGGAAAATGGAAGAGAGAAAAATATGAAGTGAGAGAGAAATTAGAAGCAAAAACGGATGTCCACTAAGGTTGAGAATGAGAGAAATCAAATAAAAAACCGGAAGGGAAATAGGGTTCAGTGAGAGAGAAATTTGAGGGAAAATGGAAGAGAGAAAAATATGAAGTGAGAGAGAAATTAGAAGCAAAACGGATGTCCTCTAAGGTTGAGAATGAGAGAAATCAAATAAAACCGGAAGGGAAAGGTTCAGTGAGAGAGAAATTTTGAGGGAAAATGGAAGAGAGAAAATATGAAGTGAGAGAGAAATTAGAAGCAAAACGGATGTCCAATTAAGGTTGAGAATGAGAGAAATCAAATAAAAACCGGAAGGGAAATAGGTTCAATGAGAGAGAAATTTGAGGGAAAATAGAAGAGAGAAAAATATGAAGTGAGAGAGAAATTAGAAGCAAAACGGATGTCCACTAAGGTTGAGAATGAGTGAAATCAAATAAAAAATCCGGAAGGGAAATAGGTTCAGTGAGAGAGAAATTTGAGGGAAAAATGGAAGAGAGAAAAAATATGAAGTGAGAGAGAAATTAGAAGCAAAAACGGATGTCCACTAAGGTTGAGAATGAGAGAAATCAAATAAAAAACCGGAAGGGAAATAGGTTCAGTGAGAGAGAAATTTGAGGGAAAATTGAAGAGAGAAAAATATGAAGTGAGAGAGAAATGTGAAGCAAAAACGGATGTCCACTAAGGTTGAGAATGAGAGAAATCAAATAAAAAACCGGAAGGGAAATAGGTTCAGTGAGAGAAAAATTTGAGGGAAAATTGAAGAGAGAAAAATATGAAGTGAGAGAGAAATTAGAAGCAAAAACGGATGTCCACTAAGGGTGAGAATGAGAGAAATCAAATAAAAAACCGGAAGGGAAATAGGTTCAGTGAGAGAGAAATTTGAGGGAAAATTGAAGAGAGAAAAATATGAAGTGAGAGAGAAATTAGAAGCAAAAACGGATGTCCACTAAGGTTGAGAATGAGAGAAATCAAATAAAAAACCGGAAGGGAAATAGGTTCAGTGAGAGAAAATTTGAGGGAAAATTGAAGAGAGAAAAATATGAAGTGAGAGAGAGAAATTAGAAGCAAAACGGATGTCCACTAAGGTTGAGAATGAGAGAAACCAAATAAAAACCGAAGGAAATAGGTTCAGTGAGAGAGAAATTTGAGGGAAAATTGAAGAGAGAAAAAATATGAAGTGAGAGAGAAATTAGAAGCAAAAACGGATGTCCACTAAGGTTGCGAATGAGAGAAATCAAATAAAAAACCGGAAGGGAAATAGGTTCAGTGAGAGAGAAATTTGAGGGAAAATGGAAGGGAGAAAAAATGAAGTGAGAGAGAAATTAGAAGCAAAAACTGATGTCCACTAAGGTTGAGAATGAGAGAAATCAAATAAAAACCGGAAGGGAAATAGGTTCAGTGAGAGAGAAATTTGAGGGAAAATGGAAGAGAGAAAAATATGAAGTGAGAGAGAAATTAGAAGCAAAACGGATGTCCACTAAGGTTGAGAATGAGAGAAATCAAATAAAACCGGAAGGGAAATAGGTTCAGTGAGAGAGAAATTTTGAGGGAAAATGGAAGAGAGAAAAAAATATGAAGTGAGAGAGAAATTAGAAGCAAAAACGGATGTCCACTAAGGTTGAGAATGAGAGAAATCAAATAAAAAAAACCGGAAGGGAAATAGGTTCAGTGAGAGAGAAATTTGAGGGAAAATGGAAGAGAGAAAAAAATGGCGAAGTGAGAGAGAAACATTAGAAGCAAAAACGGATGTCCACTAAGGTTGACAATGAGAGAAATCAACAAAAAACCGGAAGGGAAATAGGTTCAGTGAGAGAGAAATTTGAGGGAAAATTGAAGAGAGAAAAAAATATGAAGCGAGAGAGAAATTAGAAGCAAAAACGGATGTCCACTACGGTTGAGAATGAGAGAAATCAAATAAAAAACCGGAAGGGAAATAGGTTCAGTGAGAGAGAAATTTGAGGGCAAATGGAAGAGAGAAAAATATGAAGTGAGAGAGAAATTAGAAGCAAAAACGGATGTCCACTAAGGTTGAGAATGAGAGAAATCAAATAAAACCGGAAGGGAAATAGGTTCGCGGGAGAGAGAAATTTGAGGGAAAATGGTAGAGAGAAAATATGAAGTGAGAGAGAACAGGAAGCAAAAACGGATGTCCAGTAAGGTTGAGAATGAGAGAAATCAAATAAAAAACCGGAAGGGAAATAGGTTCAGTGAGAGAGAAATTTGAGGGAAAATGGAAGAGAGAAAAATATGAAGTGAGAGAGAAATTAGAAGCAAAAACGGATGTCCACTAAGGTTGAGAATGAGAGAAATCAAATAAAACCGGAAGGGAAAAGGTTCAGTGAGAGAGAAATTTTGAGTGAAAAATGGAAGAGAGAAAAATATGAAGTGAGAGAGAAATTAGAAGCAAAAACGGATGTCCACTAAGGTTGAGAATGAGAGAAATCAAATAAAAAAACTGAAGGGAAATAGGTTCAGTGAGAGAGAAATTTGAGGGAAAATGGAAGAGAGAAAAAATATGAAGTGAGAGAGAAATTAGAAGCAAAACGATGTCCTCTAAGGTTGAGAATGAGAGAAATCAAATAAACCGGAAGGGAAACAGGTCTCAGAGAAATTTGAGGGAAAATGGAAGAGAGAAAAATATGAAGTGAGAGAGAAATTAGAAGCAAAAACGGATGTCCACTAAGGTTGAGAATGAGAGAAATCAAATAAAAAACCGGAAGGGAAACAGGTTCAGTGAGGAGAAATTTGAGGGAAAATGGAAGAGAGAAAAATATGAAGTGAGAGAGAAATTAGAAGCAAAAACGGATGTCCAGTAAGGTTGAGAATGAGAGACATCAAATAAAAAACCGGAAGGGAAATAGGTTCAGTGAGAGAGAAATTTGAGGGAAAATTGAAGAGAGAAAAATATGAAGTGACAGAGAAATTAGAAGCAAAAACGGATGTCCACTAAGGTTGAGAATGAGAGAAATCAAATAAAAAACCGGAAGGGAAATAGGTTCAGTGAGAGAGAAATTTGAGGAAAATGGAAGAGAGAAATATATGAAGTGAGAGAGAAATTAGAAGCAAAAACGGATGTCCACTAAGGTTGAGAATGAGAGAAATCAAATAAAAACCTAAGGAAATAGGTTCAGTGAGAGAAATTTGAGGGAAAAATTGAAGAGAGAAAAATATGAAGTGAGAGAGAAATTAGAAGCAAAAACGGATGTCCACTAAGGTTGAGAATGAGAGAAATCAAATAAAAAAACCGGAAGGGAAATAGGTTCAGTGAGAGAGAAATTTGAGGGAAAATGGAAGAGAGAAAATATGAAGTGAGAGAGAAATTAGAAGCAAAACGGATGTCCTCTAAGGTTGAGAATGAGAGAAATCAAATAAAAAACCGGAAGGGAAACAGGTTCAGTGAGAGAGAAATTTTGAGGGAAAATGGAAGAGAGAAAAATATGAAGTGAGAGAGAAATTAGAAGCAAAAACGGATGTCCACTAATGTTGAGAATGAGAGAAATCAAATAAAAAACCGGAAGGGAAACAGGTTCAGTGAGAGAGAAATTTGAGGGAAAATGGAAGAGAGAAAAATATGAAGTGAGAGAGAAATTAGAAGCAAAAATGGATGTCCACTAAGGTTGAGAATGAGAGACATCAAATAAACCGGAAGGGAAATAGGTTCAGTGAGAGAGAAATTTGAGGAAAAATGGGAAGAGAGAAAAATATGAAGCGAGAGAGAAATTAGAAGCAAAAAAACGGATGTCCACTAAGGTTGAGAATGAGAGAAATCAAATAAAAAAAACCGGAAGGAAATAGGTTCAGTGAGAGAGAAATTTGAGGGAAAATGGAAGAGAGAAAAATATGAAGCGAGAGAGAAATTAGAAGCAAAACGGATGTCCACTAAGGTTGAGAATGAGAGAAATCAAATAAAAAAAAACCGGAAGGGAAATAGGTTCAGTGAGAGAGAAATTTGGAGGGAAATGGAAGAGAGAAAAATATGAAGTGGAGAGAGAAATTAGAAGCAAAAACGGATGTCCACTAAGGTTGAGAATGAGAGACATCAAATAAAACCGGAAGGGAAATAGGTTCAGGAGAGAGAAATTTGAGGGAAAATGGAAGAGAGAAAAATATGAAGTGAGAGAGAAATTAGAAGCAAAAACGGATGTCCACTAAGGTTGAGAATGAGAGAAATCAAATAAAAAACCGGAAGGGAAATAGGTTCTGCAGAGAGAGAAATTTGAGGGAAAATGGAAGAGAAAATATGAAGTGAGAGAGAAATTAGAAGCAAAAACGGATGTCCACTAAGGTTGAGAATGATAGAAATCAAATAAAAAACCGGAAGGGAAATAGTTTCAGTGAGAGAGAAATTTGAGGGAAAATGGAAGAGTGAAAAATATGAAGTGAGAGAGAAATTAGAAGCAAAACGGATGTCCTCTAAGGTTGAGAATGAGAGAAATCAAATAAAAAACCGCAAGGGAAACAGGTTCAATGAGAGAGAAATTTGAGGGAAAATGGAAGAGAGAAAATATGAAGTGAGAGAGAAATTAGAAGCAAAAACGGATGTCCACTAAGGTTGAGAATGAGAGAAATCAAATAAAAAACC